>SJYA01011738.1:0-29107 GCA_006410615.1 Neotragus moschatus
TACACACATGATAGTTGCTTTACGATGTCTTAATCTCTACTGTACAGCAGAGTGAATCTTACACATATATATATGCCCTCTTTTTGGATTTCCTTCCCATTGAGGTTACCACAGAGCCCTGAGTGGAGTTTCCTGTGTCATACATTAGTTGTCTATTTAATACATATTATCAATAGTATATATGTCAATCCCAATCTCCCAGTTCATCCCATCCTCCCTTTTCCTCCTTGGTGTCCATAGATTTGTTCTCTATATCTTGTTGCTTATTAGGTCTTTATTTGAATTCCTTCTTCTGTGGCATTGTATAGTCTTTCATTTTTTAGATCTTATGCTTTTTTCTTCGATTACTTTGCTAAATTTGATCAGTTCTTCTTGCACTTCTGTTTTTTTTTTGTTTGTTTGTTTGGTTTGGTTTATTTGTAAGGGATAAGGAGTCCATATTTCTTATTAGTGTTTGAATTTATGATTCTAAGTTGTTTTTCTAAAATTATCTTTACAGGCTTTTTCGAGAATATATAATTCATAGAGTTTTGTGTCACAGTATACTACTTCCTGGTTGTTTTTGGGGAGAGAGTTTTCATCAACCAAAAGAGTGATTCTTGGTTTGCTTATTTTGTTTTATGTCCTTACAGTTTCTTTGTATGGAGTTGGTTTAATTTTTTGCTCTTCCTAGGCATTTAATACGAGTATGAATACCCAGTTCAGTCAGGATATGGACACACAGTTTATTTTAAATAAATGAGTTTATGGTAGTGTAGAAGCATGGGAGTGTTGGTGTGCCCTAATTTTTAAAATCCTTAGCTTTGTTTATTTCCCTCACTGTGGTGTCTCGAAGGTGCCCCACACCTTCTCTGTTCACAGATACCCTCACTGTTTGGAGGCAGCTGCTTTTAGCCTTGTCTCCTTCAAACATCTTTCAAGTACCCACGACCATCAGTGATCACCTCCCAGACCTGAGTTCTGACACTCAGTGTAGAATGATTTCTCCCTGGGGTGACTTTGGTCAATGCTTTGTTTAACTCCTTTGCTCCCCTCTTTTCTTTTGAACGGAGCTGTTTAAGCCACCGTCCTCTTACTGTTAGCCCCCAGAGGCTTGTAGGATCAGGAGTTCTATTGAAATAAGAGCCTCTTGATGAAGGTGAAAAAGGAGAGTGAAAAAGCTGGCTTAAAACTCAAAATTCCAAAAACTAAGATCATGGCCTCTGGTTCCATCAGTTCATGAGAAATAGATGGGGAAACAATGGAAACGCTGACAGACTATTTTCTTGGGCTTCAAAATCACGGTGGATGGAGACTGCAGCCATGAAATTAAAAGATGCTTGCTCCCTGGAAGAAAAGCTATGACAAACCTAGAGAGTGTATTAAAAAGCAGAGACATCACTTTGACAACAAATGTCCGTCTAGTCAAAGCTGTGATTTTTCCAGTAGTCATGTATGAATGTGAGAGTTGGACCATAAAGAAGGCTGAGCACCGAAGAACTGATGTTTTGAACTGTGGCATTGGAGAAGACTCTAGAAGGTCCCTTGGACTGCAAGGAGATCAAACCAGTCGATCCTAAAGGAAATCAATCCTGAATATTCATTGGGAGGACTGATGCTGAAGCTCCAATACTTTGGCCACCTGATGCAAAGAGCTGACTCATTAGAAGAGACTCTGATGCTGGGAAAGATTGAAGGCAGAACGAGAAGGGGACGTCAGAGGATGCGATGGTTAGATGGCATCACTGACTCCATGGACATGAGTTTGAGCAAATTCAGGGAGATGGTGAAGGGCAGGGAAGCTTGGTGTGCTGCAATCCATGGGGTTGCAAAGAGTCAGACACGACTGAGCTACTGAACAACATTAACTTACAGTTAATTAGAAGTGTGAATTGTTCTGTCTCCTACTAATTCTGAAGGCTGGTAGTGTATGGTTTTATTTGCATTTTGTTGATTTTATGGTGGAAGTTGCATAGATTGATTCTAATCTGGGTATCTGACATTATGTTCTAGACCTGGATGCTCTATTTGGAATTGTGTCCTTAGTAATGGTGATTTGTGATCATATGGGCCAGAGAAGCTTTGAGCAGGAATCACCACTGTAGTATCAGTGGTGTAGATCAGCAAATCTTTTCTGTAAAGGCCAAATATTAAATATTTTTAATAATTAACTGTTAGCCAGCAAGTGGTTGTAGCACAAAACAGCAAAAGAAGAGCAAGTAAATGAATGTGGCTGTGTTTCTATAACGTTTATCACAAAAACAGATAGTAGATCAGGTCTTACCCTCAAGCCATAGTTTGCCAACCCCTGGTGTATAGCAACCCATAGGAAATGGCTTCAAAGCAGAGAAATTACAAATGTTATGATGGATGGTTGTGTAGAAAACTCAGACTCTATTGTTCAGTTCCTCAGTTGTGTCTGACTCTTTGTGACCCCATGGACTGCAGCATAAAATAATAATTTAATTTCTCTGGAGTTTCTCATTAAATACAAAAATATTAGTTTGTATCCTCCAATAAGTAAATTTATCTTAAAATTTCACAATGTAACAACTGTGACCATAGAAGATATTCAATAATGGGAAGATGTTTACAATATATTGTAATATAATAACACATTTCAGCATTTAGTTACTGCTTGTTGAATGAGTAATTCTTAAAGCCTGACTACAAAACTATACTGCAACCTGATCTTCAAGAGACTGAAAAGATTTTTACAAAAATGTTAATAGTAACTACTTTTAAATGGTGTGACATGTACAGCTCTTTCCCTTCTTTAATCTTTTCTTATTCTGCAGTGATTCTATGATAAATGTGTAAAACATTTATTAAATACATTTGATCTAAAAGAACAAAGCAATATTATAATCATCTGTTTGTAATAGAATAACTGTTCAAATAATGAAAGGATTAGAAGACTTAAAAACAAAAGATGTTTTTAGTAGATGGTCACAGAAAGAGAACTGACAAGGTTCAGTCAGTTCAGTTCAGTTGCTCAGTTGTGTCTGACTCTTTTCAACCCCACAGACTGCAGCATGCCAGGCTTCCCTGTCCATCACCATCTTCTGGAATTTACTCAAACTCATGCCCATTCAGTCGGTGATGCCATCCAACCATCTCATCCTCTGTCGTCCCTTTCTCTTCCTGCCTTCAATCTTTCCCAGCATCAGGGTCTTTTCAAATGAGTCAGCTCTTCCCATCAGGTGGCCAAAGTATTGACGTTTCAGCTTCAGCATCAGTCCTTCCAATGAATTTTCAGGACTGATTTCCTTTAGGATGGACTGGTTTAATCTCCTTGCAGTCCAAGGGACTCTCAAAAGTCTTCTCCAAAACCACAATTCAAAAGCATCAATTCTTCAGTGCTGAGCTTTATTTATAGTCCAACTCTCACATTCATACATGACTACTGGAAAAACCATAGCTTTGACTAGACGGTCTACTGGGAGGAGATTGGATTTTGGAGAAAGAATTGAATTCAAATTCAAACTCCCTTAATATTTATGCAAAATTTGAAGATGAGTCACCTTCCTGAGTCTCAGTTTGCTCATCTATAAAGAGGAAATAATATTCCTGCCTCGATCTGGTGGTAAGAATTAAGAGGCAATTTACACAATTAATTCAGAGTCCTCTATAGCATTCTCCAGTGGCTTTCCAAATCAATTCCTTAGTGAAAGGAAGTGAAAGTATTAGTCACTCAATCTTGTCCAACTCTTTGTGACCCCGTGGACTGTAGCCCACCAGGCTCCTCTGCCCATAGAATTCTCCAGGCAAGAACACGGGAGTAGGTAGCCATTCCCTTCTTCAGGAGATCTTCTCGACCCAGGGATGGAACCCAGTCTCCTACATTGCAGGCAGATTCTTTACTATCTAGGTCACCAGGGAAGCCCCAATTCATTAGAGCCGCCTTCAAAAATTTGTTTTGATTTGGGTTTTGATCCATTTTGTCTTTTTTTCTATAATCATCTGAATGATTTATATATAATCTCTACATCTTTTACTGCTGTGAATGCTTATGTATAATCTCCGAGCCAAACATCAAAGGAACACCAAAAGAATTCAGCATCCTTCCGGAAACTGCTACCCACGTACTTGCTACAATCACCATTAGGTGTAGGTGATAGAAGGATGTAGTTTTGCATATCTGAATTTTTTTCAAGGATATGATATTAAATGCTTACATATTGATCTGCAGATTGCTTTTTCACTAGATCGTTTCTTTTCTCTCTTGCCGTTAGAACTATTGGGACCTTGCAAATGTCCATCATAATTTCTTTTCTCTTGATCAAATTTTGCTTCTGTATGTCAATTTCAAAAACTGTAAGAAGGCAATTTCAAAAACTTTTGCAAGCAGTGGCCTCCAAAAATACTTCTCAGCGCTGACTCCCGATTGAGTCAATGTTATTATATAAAGGGAATTTTTGATAAAATAATGCCAATGTTAGAGTAAATATTATTAGTATTATATCCTAGGATTCACTGGCAGGGATGTGGAAAGGATTAAGAAAATGATTAATAGCTTCGGATGCTCTCTTTATTCAGGTCTCCAACAAAGAGCCTTCCTTTGCAGTAGCTGGAGCTTTGGTTCATTCCTTTGATGTTTTTTGCAGATATCTGTAGTCTGAAAAGGCCTCAGTGAAAATAAAATTATCTTCTGTACACAACGAATTTCACTCAGACTTCAAAATGAAGATGCGAAAAGAAGGAAGAGGAAGATTAATGCCAACCACCTGAATACGATAAACAAGTGAAGATGATGAGAGATTCGTTGCTACAGAGAAGTCCCTTTTTTTTCCTTTGGCTTCGCTGGGTCTTCACTGTGGTGTGCAGGCTGTTTGCTGTAGCTCACGCATGGGTGCTTCTCTCTGGTTACAACTTGCTAACTTCTCTAGTTGAAGCGCGTGAGCATAGTTGCCCCACAGCATGTGCGATCGTAGTTCCCTGGCCAGGGGTCAAACCTCCATCCCCTGAGTTGGAAGGTAAATTCTTAACCACTGGACCACCAGCGAAGTCCCAAGACTTACTTCCTGAACAAAATGTTTAAAAAAAAGGTTCCAAAGAATTTTCTGGACTTACTTGGTTGTCCAGTGGTTAAGATCCTGTGATTCCAATGTTGGGGGCACAGGTTTCGTCCCTGGTATAGTGTGGCCAAAGCAAATAAATAAATAAAACGTATATTGAGAAACTTAAAAAAAAAAAAAATGTCCTTGGCTACTTATGTTGCATGCACTTTATTAACTGGATTTTTAAATTATTTTCAAAATAATCAAAATACTTCAGAACTCTTCAGTGATGTTTATGTCATTGAGATGTGTGTGACATTTCCCATGGTCTCTGATAAGTTTTATGAATGCTGCATTTCAGAGGGAAGTAGAAATAGAGACTTCCTCAAGTGGATCTCAAACTACCAAAGAATGCTCAGACTACCGCACAATTGCACTCATCTCACAGGCTAGTAAAGTAATGCTCAAAATTCTCCAAGTCAGGCTTCAATAATACGTGAACCATGAACTTTCACATGTTCAAGCTGAATTTAGAAAAGCCAAAGGAACCAGAGATCAAACTGCCAACATCTGCTGGATCATCAAAAAAGCAAAAGCGTTCCAGAAAAACATCTATTTCTGCTTTAGTGACTATACCAAAGCCTTTGACTGTGTGGATCACAATAAACTGGGGAAAATTCTTCAAGAGATGGGAATACCAGATCACCTGACCTGCCTCTTGAGNATAATACGTGAACCATGAACTTCCACATGTTCAAGCTGAATTTAGAAAAGCCAAAGGAACCAGAGATCAAACTGCCAACATCTGCTGGATCATCAAAAAAGCAAAAGCGTTCCAGAAAAACATCTATTTCTGCTTTAGTGACTATACCAAAGCCTTTGACTGTGTGGATCACAATAAACTGGGGAAAATTCTTCAAGAGATGGGAATACCAGATCACCTGACCTGCCTCTTGAGAAACCTATATGCAGGTCAGGAAGCAACAGTTAGAACTGGACATGGAACAACAGACTGGTTCCAAATAGGAAAAGGAGTACGTCAAGGCTGTGTATTGTCACCCTCCTTATTTAACTTATATGCAGAGTACATCATGAGAAANGAGCCTCTTGATGAAAGTGAAAGAGGAGAGTGAAAAAGCTGGCTTAAAGCTCAACATTCAGAAAACTAAGATCACGGCATCTGGTTCCATCACTTCATGGGAAATAGATGGGGAAACAGTGGAAACAGTGTCAGACTTTATTTTTCTGGGCTCCAAAATCACTGTAGATGGTGACTGCAGCCATGAAATTAAAAGATGCTTGCTCCTTGGAAGAAAAGTTCTGATCAACCTAGATAGCATATTAAAAAACAGAGACATTACTTTGCCAACAAAGGTCTGTCAAGTCAAAGCTATGGTTTTTCCAGTAGTCTCGTATGGATGTGAGAGTTGGACTGCAAAGAAAGCTGAGCACTGAAGAATTGATGCTTTTGAACTGTGGTGTTGGAGAAGACTCTTGAGAGTCCTTTGGACTGCAAGGAGATCAAATCAGTCCATCCGAAGGGAAATCAGTCCTGAGTGTTCATTGGAAGGACTGGTGTTGAAGCTGAAACTCCAGTACTTTGGCCACCTTATGGGAAGAGCTGACTCATTTGAAAAGACCCCGATGCTGGGAAAGATTGAAGGCAGGAGGAGAAGGGGATGACAGAAGATGAGATGGTCGGGATGGCATCACTGACTGAATGGGCACGAGTTTGAGTAAACTCCGGCAGTTGGTAATGGACAGGAAGGCCTGGTGTGCTGCAGTCTGTGGGGCCACAAAGAGTCAGACACAACTGAGCGAGCGAACTGAACTGAACAAGTGGATCTTGACTAATCCATGAGTAATGGTATAACGATAAAATGACTTTGTTTTAGAAATATCTTATAAAGGTAATCCATTTAAAATTTAAATGATCTATAAAGATAATGTCATTTTGTATTAAGTGAATCTGATACTAGAACATAAAAATCAGCTTCATCAAAATTGGCCTGCTAAACATTCTAACTGGGGCTTTCTCAATGGCTCAGTGGTAACAAATCTGCCTGCCATGCAGGAGACACAGGAGAGTGCAGTTTGATCCCTGGGTCAGGAAGATCTCCTGGAGGAGGAAGTGGCAACCTACTCTGGTATATTTCTCTGAAAAATCCCATGGACAGGGGAGCCTGGAAGGCTACCATCAATGGGGTTGCAAAGAGTGGGACACAACTGAGTGACTAAGCGGCATAGCAGCCAAGATTCTAATTATGTTTAACGTACATGAAGAAGCAACATCATTTTATTGTTTAGGAGGTAATATCAACATCCTAACGCTATAAGTTTCAGAAGTTCTGAAGCAGAACATAAAGCAATTACTCATAATTTAACTTTACTCCTTAAGTGTAATTAGATCTGGAATCAGTAGTATGGGTAGTCATTGTTTTGATAACATATTTACAAATATTGAATGATTTTTATAATCCCACTCATGTGAGTCTACTTGCTAATATAAGGTTTTAATGTATATGAAATGTTTTTTTAATTTACTTTTTCTTTCATTTATTCAGTAAATATTTTTGTGTGTGCCTAGCATGTGCTGTTGTTCTAGTCACAAGGGATACAACAGTGAATAAAACAGAAAAATGATCCTCACGTGTATGTGACTCATGGTGAGAAAGCCAATGAAAGAGATAAATATAATTATGGGGCGTTACAATCTGATAATGCTAAACAAAAATAAAACAAATATTCAGGAAGATTGAATTGCTGAATAGAATGATCAGGGAAGTCGCCGCTGTGAAGGTGACTTGTGAACAGAGGTGGAGAGGAGTGGGGAGCTTACATACAGATATTTGACGAGGAGCACCCCAGAAAGAGGAAAGAGCAGGTAGAATCGTGCCCGGGGTTTCAAGGAGGCCACTGTAGCTGGGTAGAGAAAATGGGATAAACTAACAGGAGATCAGCTCATAGACGTCAATGACAGGCAGCCAGATGGTGTAGGGCTTGGTGGCTTGTTAAAAGGAACTCTGGCTTTTATTCTGAAAGCAATGAGAAATCATACGGAGTTTACAACAGAAGAGTTTAAGGTCTGACTCACATTTTAGCAGGAAAAGACTGTAGGAGGCAAGGGCCAACATGGGGAAAACACCTGGGAGGCTGTCGCAATTATCTGGGCTAGACAGAGTGGTGGCCTGAGCCACAGCGGTGAATATGAGATTGTCAGAAGTGTCCCGGTGGTTTTCTAGGTGGAACTGATAGGATTGACTGACAGATCAGCCATGAGACGAGAGAAAGAGAGAGTACACTGAGTTCACCTCAAATGACATCCACATTTTTTTTTTCACTTTTTTTTTTTAACATGAGGAACTAGTAGAATGGAGTTGCCATGAGTTGAGGTAAGGAGGACTGTTGGAGATGCTGTTCTGGGAGGGCGGCTATCAAGAGATCTATTTTAGATTTGTAAGGTTTGATATATATATTACTACTCTAAATGGTGATGCCAAGCAGACAGTTGGACATACACAGCTGAAAATAGATACATTAAAAAAAAAATTTTTTTTAAGGGTAAAAAAGAGAAGAGGGTCAAGGACTGTGGTAGAACTGGGGGAGAGGTCCAGGCTGGAGATATAAATTAGGAGTCACCTGCATACAGATGGTACGTAAAACCATGAGGCTCAACAAAAATCACCAAGTGAGTGGGTATAAATAAGAAAGAGAACAGGGGTTTCCTGGTGGCTTAGTGGTAAAGAATTTGCCTGCCGGTACAGGAGAGCGGCTTCAATCCCTGATCCGGAAAGATCCCACAGGTCATGGAGCAACTAAGCCCGTGCACCACAACTATTAAGCCTGTGCTCTAGAGCCCGGGAGCAGTAACTACTGAGCCCACGTGCCACAGTCACTGAAGCCCACACGCCCTAGAGCCTGTGCTCCCCAAGAGAAACCATCTCCTGAGAAGCCCATGGATCACAACTGGAGAGCAAGCCCCACTTGCCGCAATGAGAGACAAACCCATGAAAAGAGATAAAATTATTTTTTTAAAAAACAAGAAGACTAAGGACTGTGGTTAGGGGAACCCCTACATTTACAGGTTAGAGAGATGAGGAGGACTGAAAAGAAAAGACTGAGGAAGAGTGGGCAGGAGATTGGGGAAAGGATCAGGAGAAAGCAATGTCGTGCAAGCTGAGTAATTCTAGCGATTCAAGGAGGAGAAGGTGACCGCCAATGACAAATGTAGCTGCTAGGGCAGTAAGATAAAGATTGGAGGGTATCCAGGAGCTTTGAAAAAGTAGAGATTATTCTGTGCCCTGAGGAGAGCACTGGAGGACTGGGCAGGGTGCACACCTGATTGTAGTAGGTTCAAGAGAGAGTAGAAAGAGAGAACTGGAGACAAGAAGCATAGAATTTTCACTCTGGAGTGAAAAGAAATAGGGCAGTAATTGAAGGGAGTGGGGGAAGCGGGCAAGGGATTTTCTGAAAGATGAGAGCAAAAGCATGTTTGCCAACAGGAATGATCCAGGAATATTCATAAAAACAATGACTAACAGTGACCTCAGAATGTTAGGATGACAGCAGAGGCAGGCGAGGGAATCAAATTGCAAGTGATCTCTTGAGGGCAGCCACAATTTGTACTACAGAACAGCTGTGGATGTGGTTGTTGGTGGTGATTAAGGTTTTGTTCACAATTAATCATGGTCCATTTGTTAAAGAGCCTTGGCATACTATGTAGTGCTTATTTTCAGTTATTGCTTTTATAACTGCATGTAAGATGTTTATTTCCTTGGCGGTTCAGATGGTAAAGAATCTGCCTGCAATGCAGGAGACTGGGGTTTGATCCCTGGGTCAGGAAGATTCCCTGAAGAAGGGAAGGACAACCCACTCCAGTATTCTTGCCTGGAGAATTCCATGGACCGAGGAGCCTGGCGGGCTTTAGTCCACAGGGTCACAAAGACTGAGACACAACGAGTGACTGACACTTTCACATAAGATGTTGACACTTCATCCTCGTTGGAGGTGACGTATATGGCTATAGTGCATGCTGTACAGATATAGATACAGTGTTGGGGGGGTGGGGTTTCCCTGGTAGTTCAGCGGTTAAGACTCTCCCAGCAGTGTAGGAGACCAGGGTTCAATCCCTAGGTCAGGAAGATTCCCTCGAGGAGGGTATGGCAACCCACTCTAGTACTCTTGCCTAGAGAATCCCAAGGACAGAGGAGCCTGGCGGGCTGCAGTTCATAGGGTTGCAAAGAGTTGGACACAAATGAAGAGACTGAGCAGCAGCAGCAGCAGCATAGTGTGTGTGTATGTGTACCTCTATAAGTATCATATATATAGTAATGTACAATGTTATACAGCTACCTGTCTACACACACACATTATATATATATATCCCATTACAGCAATATGTGGTGACTTCAATTACAGCATGTATATACGTAGTATGGGATTACCATAGCCATTGCTGTGTACACACACAAACACAGACACACAATGGGTGCTATATGTTGCTACAGTGAGTGCTATACATTGTACATTGCTATATGTATGATGTAAATCACTGAAAGCAAACTACTGTATATAAAATGGACAAAAAACAAGGTCCTACTGTATAGCACAGGGAAATATATTCAATAATCTGTAATAAATCATAATGGAAAAGAATATGAAAAAGAATACATCTATATCTATCTGAATCACTTTGCTATATACCAGAAAGTAGCACAACATTATGAATCAATTATATTTCAGTTGAAAAGAACAACTCAAATAAAAAATGGGGACAAACTTTAATAGCCATGTCTCCAAAGAAGATACACACAGTACATGAAAAGATAAGTGTTCAACATCATTATACATTAATGAAATGTAAAAAGACAAACAATTAAAAACTAGGCAAAAATTGTGAATAGCTAATTTCTCCAAAGAAGCTGTACACATGGTCAAAAAAGGATGTGAAAACTTTCTCAAAATCACTAGTTATTAAAGATGCTTACTCCTTGGAAGGAAAGTTATGACCAACCTAGATAGCATATTGAAAAGCAGAGACATTACTTTGCCAACAAAGGTCCGTCTAGTCAAGGCTATGGTTTTTCCAGTGGTCATGTATGGATGTGAGAGTTGGACTGTGAAGAAAACTGAGTGCTGAAGAATTGATGCTTTTGAACTGTGATGTTGGAGAAGACTCTTGAGAGTCCCTTGGACTGCAAGGAGATCCAATCAGTCCATCCTAAAGGAGATCAGCCCTGGGATTTCTTTGGAAGGAATGATGCTGAAGCTGAAACTCCAGTACTTTGGCCACCTCATGTGAAGAGTTGATTCATTGGAGAAGACTCTGATGCTGAGAAGGATTGGGGACAGGAGGAGAAGGGGACGACAGAGGATGAGATGGCTGGATGGCATCACCGACTCAATGGCATGAGTTTGAGTGAACTCTGGGAGTTGGTGATGGATAGGAAGGCCTGGCATGCTGATTCATGGGGTTGCAAAGAGTCGGACACGACTGAACGACTGAACTGAACTGAAACAAATGTAAACTGAAAAGTACCACTTCACACCCACTAGTATGTCTCTAATAAAAAGAAAAAAAAGGAAACTATTGGTGAGATTTTGGATAAATAGGAACCCTCATACACTGCTGATGGGAATGCAATATGGCACAGCCACTGTGGAAAATAGATTGGAGGTTCCTCAAAAAAGTTAAACTCATAATTACCACATGATTCAGCAATACTACCTCTAAGTATATTCGCAAAAGAATCAGAAAGGGCTATGTAAATGAATTTGTATACCAAAATGTTCATAGTAACATCATTCAAAATAGCAAAAATATGTCCAACAGATGAATAAACAAAAAGTAATTTATACACAGAGTGGATAATTATACAGCCATAGAAGGCAATGAAATACTGACACATACTATAACATAGATGAACCTTGAAAACATTATGCTAAGTGAAATAAGCCAGACACAAAAGGACAAATATTGTATGACTCTGCTTATATTAAATATCTAGAACAGGCCAGAGAAAAGTACATTAAATGTTCCCAGGCTCTCAGGTGACGGGAAATGGATAGGATTTGTTTAATGGGTACAAACTTTCTGTTTGCAGTGATGAAAAATTCTGTAAATTGTCGTGATGATTGCACAATACTGTGAATGTAATTAATGCCACTGTATTGTACATTTCAGTTCAGTTGAGTCACTCAGTCGTGTCCGACTTTTTGCAATTCCATGGACCTTAGCACACCAGGCTTCTCTGTCCCTCACCAACTCCTGGAGCTTGCTCAAACTCATGTCCATCGAGTTGGTGATGCCTTCCAACCATCCCATCCTCTGTTGTCCTTTTTCTTCCTGCCTTCGATCTTTCCCAGCATCAGGGTCTTTTCCAGTGAGTCAGTTCTTCACATCAGGTGGCCAAAGTACTGGAGTTTAAGCTTCAGCATCAGTCCTTCCAATGAATATTCAGGACTGATTTACTTTAGGATTGACTGGATCCATCTTCTTAGAGTCCAAGGGACTCTCAAGAATCTTCTGCAGCATGATAATTCCAAAGTATCAATTCTTCAGTGCTCAGCTTTCTTTATAGTACAACTTTCACATCCATACATGACTACTGGAGAAATCACAGCTTTGACTAGATGGACCTATGTTGGCAAAGTAATGTCTCTGCTTTTTAATATGCTGTCTACGTTGGTCATAACTTTTCTTCCAAGGATCAAGCGTCTTTTAATTTCATGGCTGCAATCACCATCTGCAGTGATTTTGAAGCCCAAGAAAATAAAATCTGTCACTGTTTCCATTGTTTCCCCATCTATTTGCCATGAAGTGATGGGACCAGATAATCACACTCTAGGTGTGGTCACTTGCCTAGAGCCAGACATCCTGGAATGTGAAGTCAAGTGGGCCTTAGAAAGCATCACTACGAACAAAGCTAGTGGAGGTGATGGAATCCTAGTTAAGCTATTTCAAATCCTGAAAGATGATGCTGTGAAAGTGCTGCACTCAATATGCCAGCAAATTTGGAAAACTCAGCAGTGGCCACAGGACTGGAAAAGGTCAGTTTTCGTTTCAACCCAAAGAAAGGCAATGCCAAGGAATGCTCACATTACCACACANCTACTCTAAATGGTGATGCCAAGCAGACAGTTGGACATACACAGCTGAAAATAGATAACTTAAAAAAAAATTTTTTTTTAAGGGTAAAAAAGAGAAGAGGGTCAAGGACTGTGGTAGAACTGGGGGAGAGGTCCAGGCTGGAGATATAAATTAGGAGTCACCTGCATACAGATGGTACGTAAAACCATGAGGCTCAACAAAAATCACCAAGTGAGTGGGTATAAATAAGAAAGAGAACAGGGGTTTCCTGGTGGCTTAGTGGTAAAGAATTTGCCTGCCGGTACAGGAGAGCATCTTCAATCCCTGATCCGGAAAGATCCCACAGGTCTTGGAACAACTAAGCCCGTGCACCACAACTATTAAGCCTGTGCTCTAGAGCCCGGGAGCAGTAACTACTGAGCCCACGTGCCACAGCCACTGAAGCCCACACGCCCTAGAGCCTGTGCTCCGCAAGAGAAACCACCTCCTGAGAAGCCCATGGATCACAACTGGAGAGCAAGCCCCACTTGCCGCAATGAGAGACAAGCCCATGAAAAGAGATAAAATTATTTTTTTTAAAGACAAGAAGACTAAGGACTGTGGTTAGGGGAACCCCTACATTTACAGGTTAGAGAGATGAGGAGGACTGAAAAGAAAAGACTGAGGAAGAGTGGGCAGGAGATTGGGGAAAGGATCAGGAGAAAGCAATGTCGTGCGAGCTGAGTAATTCTAGCGATTCAAGGAGGAGAAGGTGACCGCCCATGACAAATGTAGCTGCTAGGGCAGTAAGATAAAGATTGGAGGGTATCCAGGAGCTTTGAAAAAGTAGAGATTATTCTGTGCCCTGAGGAGAGCACTGGAGGACTGGGCAGGGTGCACACCTGATTGTAGTAGGTTCAAGAGAGAGTAGAAAGAGAGAACTGGAGACAAGAAGCATAGAATTTTCACTCTGGAGTGAAAAGAAATAGGGCAGTAATTGAAGGGAGTGGGGGAAGCGGGCAAGGGATTTTCTGAAAGATGAGAGCAAAAGCATGTTTGCCAACAGGAATGATCCAGGAATATTCATAAAACCAATGACTAACAGTGACCTCAGAATGTTAGGATGACAGCAGAGGCAGGCGAGGGAATCAAATTGCAAGTGATCTCTTGAGGGCAGCCACAATTTGTACTACAGAACAGCTGTGGATGTGGTTGTTGGTGGTGATTAAGGTTTTGTTCACAATTAATCATGGTCCATTTGTTAAAGAGCCTTGGCATACTATGTAGTGCTTATTTTCAGTTATTGCTTTTATAACTGCATGTAAGATGTTTATTTCCTTGGCGGTTCAGATGGTAAAGAATCTGCCTGCAATGCAGGAGACTGGGGTTTGATCCCTGGGTCAGGAAGATTCCCTGAAGAAGGGAAGGACAACCCACTCCAGTATTCTTGCCTGGAGAATTCCATGGACCGAGGAGCCTGGCGGGCTTTAGTCCACAGGGTCACAAAGACTGAGACACAACGAGTGACTGACACTTTCACATAAGATGTTGACACTTCATCCTCGTTGGAGGTGACGTATATGGCTATAGTGCATGCTGTACAGATATAGATACAGTGTTGGGGGGGTGGGGTTTCCCTGGTAGTTCAGCGGTTAAGACTCTCCCAGCAGTGTAGGAGACCAGGGTTCAATCCCTAGGTCAGGAAGATTCCCTCGAGGAGGGTATGGCAACCCACTCTAGTACTCTTGCCTAGAGAATCCCAAGGACAGAGGAGCCTGGCGGGCTGCAGTTCATAGGGTTGCAAAGAGTTGGACACAAATGAAGAGACTGAGCAGCAGCAGCAGCAGCATAGTGTGTGTGTATGTGTACCTCTATAAGTATCATATATATAGTAATGTACAATGTTATACAGCTACCTGTCTACACACACACATTATATATATATATCCCATTACAGCAATATGTGGTGACTTCAATTACAGCATGTATATACGTAGTATGGGATTACCATAGCCATTGCTGTGTACACACACAAACACAGACACACAATGGGTGCTATATGTTGCTACAGTGAGTGCTATACATTGTACATTGCTATATGTATGATGTAAATCACTGAAAGCAAACTACTGTATATAAAATGGACAAAAAACAAGGTCCTACTGTATAGCACAGGGAAATATATTCAATAATCTGTAATAAATCATAATGGAAAAGAATATGAAAAAGAATACATCTATATCTATCTGAATCACTTTGCTATATACCAGAAAGTAGCACAACATTATGAATCAATTATATTTCAGTTGAAAAGAACAACTCAAATAAAAAATGGGGACAAACTTTAATAGCCATGTCTCCAAAGAAGATACACACAGTACATGAAAAGATAAATGTTCAACATCATTATACATTAATGAAATGTAAAAAGACAAACAATTAAAAACTAGGCAAAAATTGTGAATAGCTAATTTCTCCAAAGAAGCTGTACACATGGTCAAAAAAGGATGTGAAAACTTTCTCAAAATCACTAGTTATTAAAGATGCTTACTCCTTGGAAGGAAAGTTATGACCAACCTAGATAGCATATTGAAAAGCAGAGACATTACTTTGCCAACAAAGGTCCGTCTAGTCAAGGCTATGGTTTTTCCAGTGGTCATGTATGGATGTGAGAGTTGGACTGTGAAGAAAACTGAGTGCTGAAGAATTGATGCTTTTGAACTGNGTCTGTTTAGAGGCTCTAATATGTTTCATTGACTTATTTGTCTGCCCTAAGTTATGACCAACCTAGATAGCATATTCAAAAGCAGAGATATTACTTTTCCGACTAAGGTCCGTCTAGTCAAGGCTATGGTTTTTCCAGTGGTCATGTACTGATATGAGAGTTGGACTGTGAAGAAGGCTGAGAGCCGAAGAATTGATGTTTTTGAACTGTGATGTTGGAGAAGACTCTTGAGAGTCCCTTGGACTGCAAGGAGATCCAACCAGTCCATCCTAAAGGAGATCAGCCCTGGGATTTCTTTGGAAGGAATGATGCTGAAGCTGAAACTCCAGTACTTTGGCCACCTCATGCGAAGAGTTGATTCATTGGAAAAGACTCTGATGGTGGGAGGGATTGGAGGCAGGAGGAGAAGGGGACGACAGAGGATGAGATGGCTGGCTGGCATCACTGACTCGATGGGCCTGAGTCTGAGTGAAGGTGATGGACAGGGAGGCCTGGGGTGCTGCGATTCATGGGGTCGCAGAGTTGGACACGACTGAGTGACTGAACTGAACTGATGCCAGTAACACACTGAATTGATTGCTGTAATTTAATAGTGAGTCCCCAAATCAGGTAATATAAGTCTCCCAGATTTGTTCCTTTTGTTTTCAGAATTGTTACCTGGTCTATATTATGTGCACATCTATGTAAATTTTTAAATTTTGGTAATTTCTATTTTTTAAAAAGCCTACTGGAGTTTTGATTGGAATTGCATTTCATCTGTGGATCAATTTTGGGAAAACTGACATCTTAACAACATTTAATCTTTCAACCCATTAACTTGGTATATTCATCCATCCATTCACTGAGGACTTAAAAATTTCTTTCAGTAATATTTTGCAGATTTTGGCATAGAGGTCTTATATAAGATTTATTCCTAAACACTTTATTTTTTATGCTACTATAAAATGACATTTAAAACTTCTTAAGATTTCTAATTTTTTGCTAGTATATACAAGTGGTTGCTGCATGATGACCTTGCATAGAGATGCTGTTAAATTTTTTATTAATTTTAATAGTTTTTCAATTGATTCTTTTGAATTATTTACTTGTACAATTATATACCCTGTAAATAATTCCAGTTTTATTTCTTTTTTTCCAATCTTTATACCTCTTTTATGCTATGCTCACTGTACTGGTTTGGCCCTCCACCATAATATTATATGGTAATGATGAAAGTGCACATTTTTATCTTTTTTGCTGAACTCAAGGGGTAGCAAGTAATATTTTGCTATCAAGTATAATGTATGCTATAGAACACTTTCTTTTATTCCCAGTTTTTTAAAAATCAAGAATGGATGTTGAATTTTGTCAAATTTTTTCCTACATCTATTGAGATGACTATAATGTTTTTTATAATGTTTTTCTCCTCCATTCTATTAATATAGTAAAATTTTGATTGATTTTTGAATGTTAAATCAAACTTACATTCCTGGTATATAGCCATTATGTATTATATTTTTCTGTATATTGATGGATTTAATTCATTAAATTTTGTTTGGGTATTTTGTGTCTGTGCTTATATGTAAGATTGGTCTGTGATGTTAATTTCTTGAAATATCATTCTCAGATGGATACATGTATATGTATCGCTGTGTATATACATGAAGACATGTATGTCTTCACTGTTCACCTGAAATTACCACAACATTGTTAACTGGCTATACCCCAATACAAAATATTTTTGGTGCTTAAAAAAAAAAAAAAAGAAATGTCATTCTCAGATGTTGATATCACTTGGTGAAAATAATGCTGGTTTTATAAAATGAGTTGGGAATTATGCGTTATTTTTCTTCTTTTTCCTGGAAGAGTTTGTATAAGATTAGTATTATTTCTTCCAAAAATATTTGGAAGAAATTACACCATAGATATGGGAAGATTCTACTTGTCTTTGTGTTAATTTTAGGAAATTGTGCTTTTCAAGAACTCATTCATTTCATTCAAATTGTTAAATTTATTGGCATAAAAATGTACACTTAAAACCAAATATATCAAGGAACGTGTGGAAGTGTTAGTTGTTCAGTTGTGTCCAACTCTTTGCGACCCCACGGACTGAAGCCTTCTGGGCTCCTCTGTCCATGGAATTCACCAGGCAAGAATACTGGAGGGGGTTACCATTCCCTTCTCCAGGGGATCTTTGAAACCAGGAATTGAACATGGGTCTTTATTTTCTCTACCAACTGAACACTTCTGGTCACACAATGTATGGGGTTTTTCCCCATACCTACCAGTTCTCCGGGAGAAGTTTCATGTCCTAAAATTTAATTCAATTCTGACTCTATGTACCTGGAGTTAGCATCAGATGCCACAAATTAAGGACTCAGTTCCATAAGACTGCCCCTGCTTCAGATGCCAGTCACAAGTAATCCCCAGGTTACTGGAACTTCCATCTAAATTGGCTACAAACTGGAGATCCCTATGACTCCCTCCTCAGGTTCAACAATTTGCTATAATGGCTCACCAAACTTAGGGAGACACCTACATGCACCAGTTTATTATAGAGTATGCATGCTGTGCTTAGTGGCTCAGCCATGTCTGACTCTGTGTGACCCCGTGGACTGTAGCCCGCAGGCTCCTCTGTCCATGGGATTCTCCAGGCAAGAATGCTGGAGTGGGGTGCCATGCCCTCCTCCAGGGGATCTTCCTGATGCGGGGATCAAACCCAGGTCTCCTGCATTGGAGGAGGATTCTTTACCTTCTGAGCTAGCAGGGAAGCCCATTATAGAGTATAAAGGATATAATACAATAAAGGATACAGATGGACAAAGAGGTACACAAGGCGAGCGCAGGAGATCCTAATCCCATGAATTGGNGATCTTCCTGATGCGGGGATCAAACCCAGGTCTCCTGCATTGGAGGAGGATTCTTTACCTTCTGAGCTAGCAGGGAAGCCCATTATAGAGTATAAAGGATATAATACAATAAAGGATACAGATGGACAAAGAGGTACACAAGGCGAGCGCAGGAGATCCTAATCCCATGAATTGGGATGTGCCACCCTCCAGTTCATAGACATATTCATCAACCCCAGAAACACTCCAAACCGTATACTTTAGGGATTTTTATTGAGGTTTCATCACACAGGTATGATCAGTAATTAACTCAATCTCCAGCCCCTCTCAGAGAAGGCAATGGCACCCCACTCCAGTACTCTTGCCTGGAAAATCTCATAGATGGAGGAGCCTGGGAGGCTGCAGTCCATGGGGTCGCAAAGAGTCAGACACAACTGAGCAACTTCACTTTCACTTTTCACTTTCGTGCGTTGGAGAAGGAAATGGCAACCTATTCCAGTGTTCTTGCTTGGAGAATCCCAGGGACAGGGGAGCCTGGTGGGCTGCCATCTATGGGGTCGCTCAGAGTCAGACACAACTGAAGCTACTTAGCAGCAGCAGCAGCCAGCCCCTGTCCTCTCCCATGAGGATAGGAGTTTGGGCTGAAAGTTCCAAGATTTAAACATGGCTTGATCTTTCTGGTGACCAGACCCCATCTAAGAATCCACCAAGAGTCATACTATTAGAATAGGAATATTCCTATTACCCAGGAAATCCCAAGGGATTTAGGAAGTATGTGTCAGAGTATGGACTAAAATATAAAATATTAAAAAAATATATTCTAGGCCCTCAAATGGTGGTGCTGGAGAAGACTCTTAAGAGTCCCTTGGACTGCAAGGAGATCAAATCAGTCAATTCTAGAGGAGATCAACCCTGAATATTCGTTAGAGACACTGATGCTGAAGCTGGAAGCTTCAATATTTTGGCTACCTGATACAAAGAGTCAACTCATTGGAAAAGACTGTGATTGTCAAAAGGACTGAGGGCAGGAGGAGAAGGGGATTACAGAGGATGAGACAGTTGGATGGCATCATCAACTCAATGGACATGAGTTTGAACAAACTGGGAGATAGTGAAGGACAGGGAAGCCTGGCAAGCTACAGTCCATGGTGTCACAAAAAGTCCGACAGGACTTAGTGACTGAACAACAATAATCTAGCTTCTAGCATTCCTATTACTCAGAAGATTACAAGGGTTTTGGAGCAATGTGTCAGAAACCAGGGACAGAGAAACACACACACACAAATATACATATTTATGTGTGTATATATATGTATATGTAATTATTATTTTACAAATACATCAGTTCAGTTCGGTCACTCAGTCGTGTCCGACTCTTTGCGACCACANGATCATTACAAATAGCCAGCAGGTCTAAAGTATCCACTCTGGTCTTTCCTTATCTCTGTCCTTGCGGTGAAGGTGCCACTGGCAGAAGGGGATGCCAGATTCAGGCAGTGTTCTTATGAAGCCTAGAGGTTAAACACATTCATGCTGCCCTCCACCATTTACAGCACCAAAACCCCCACATTCCAGATAGAAGGAGCAAGAAAGCGGTTAAGGAGGCTGGGCATTTAAGACCTGTCATCAGTTGTCACAATGTAACGGGCAAGCTCTGTGACAGAAAACAAAACCCATCCAATGACGATTTTTTAAAATATTTATTGATTTGGCTGTGCTGGGTCTTAGTTGTGGCATGTGGGATTTAGTTCCCTGGCCAGGGATTGAACCCAAGCTCTCTGCTCTGGGAGCACAGAGTCTTAGCCAGTGGACTGGACCACCAGGGAAGTTCCATCCATCAGGGATCTTAATAGATAGTGGTCCAGCCCTAAGCCATGGGAGGAGCTTGCGTCACTCACAGTAGAGAGGGGGCTTCTCACTGATTTTCCGTTGCCTGTTTCTTGCTGCTTCCGCTAACGTGTTTGCTTTATTTTTTCCCTGTCTGTCCTCGTTGTTAAAACTATCACGTCAACTGAGTACCCTGAAAACTAGAGATGCCGAATGGTCACATCTACCTTGTTCTGGACAACAGGGAAGAGGGAGGGATTTCCTCGCCTTCCCAAGCAGAACTTTTGAGATGGAGCATCCTTACAGGATCTGGAAACTGCCTGCTGGGATCGCAGATGGTGCCAGCTGCTCTGCAGTCAGGAAAAAGAGATGCAAGCAAGGAAAGCGGCGTTCTGAAAGAAGCAGCAGAACTAGGGGAGAGATCCCCCTGAGAGGCAGCACGAGGGCCATCAGACAAGGCAGCCCAGGCCACTTGGAAGGACTGGCAACCTGTGGAGTCCAGACCTGGGGGTCAACCAACCTGTCCTCTGTACAATCAGGCTGTTCACAGCCCTCCCCCGGGAAGACAGGTCAGTTGATCCCAGGCCCTTGACCCCAGCTGCTTGGGGGGAGAATCCCCTCCCACGAAGAGGTCCAGTGCAGCTAGCTCTCCTCACCCCCAGCTTCCCCCAAGATTTTTCCCTTCCTCGACCCCTCCTCTGCCTTGTTCTTCCCTTGCCCTTGAAGTCCAAAGGCAGGCAGCCTCCTGTCTTCCAACAGAATTAGTAGCAGGGCTATAAGGGGGTTGATGAGCGCCCTATTTGCTTTAGGACAAAAACTGTTTCTGGGTCTGCTACTGCGGACTCCTGTTTGTGTTCCATTCATGGGTTGGAGATGAAGCAGATGGGTTGGAGTTGAAGCAGACTGAATGCAAATCCCCGGGGGCACTGCGTTTCTCCAAGTGGGAAGGGCCTTGTGTGGGCGCTTGGAGAACTGAGCTCGGTCCAGACAGCCACACGACCCCCTGCGTGACTTCAGGCCACCCCTGTGGCCTCCCCAGGCCCAGTTCCCTGACATGCCCACCTGTCCACAGCAAACATGGAAACTCCATCAGGAAGGCCGCTTCTGAAAGCCTCCTGTGTGATCTGGAACAGGGAGGTCAGACTCTGATTCGGGAGCACAGGTTGATTTTTCAAGCAGTTCACTGTGTCCCAGCGCTGGAGAGATGAGATCACTGAAACCAGTGGTTAGTTTTGAGCAGCTGAGTTTTAAACCCAGGACTTCAGGGGTTGAGTTTGAATGTCTGGACATCCTTCTGGGAGATCTTAGGGTCAAGGCCTGGGACTGGGGGCAGGGGCGGGGGCTGGTGGGGCCAGGAAGCCCCGAGACCGGGTTGGGGAGACCCGTGCTGAATGGTCAGTAGACTCGATGCCCCTGTCTCCCCAAGGCTCTCCCCCAGCACCCCGCATGTGAAGTACATGGTCTCCTCCACGAAATGCACTGGTTCAGAAATACTTTAGGCCCCTGGTTTGTGTCAGTCAGCACACATCATTGATAACTGAGTGTCTAGTCTAGGTAACACATGGAGTGGACAAATAATTCCAGGCAGAATTAAAAATAGTAAAAATCACGAATATGTTTATACAACACACACACACACACACACACACACACACACCCCTATACAGCTCATTGTGAATATGTGCGTGCACGGTCTCTGTCTCTCTTCAACAACTGAAAGCAGGTCCTGAGCACTTACAGGATCTGGGAGGTTCAGGTTGGGAGACTGAGCTTCCAGACTAGGATCAAGAAGAGGGTCCTGGGAGACCCCTGTCTGGGCTGTGTGGAGCCGAGGGCGGTGGCCCCTGGAGGCCCTCCCGGGCTTGGAGTCCCTGACCCACTGTCTGCACGGGGCCTGGCCCGACCTCCTGGGCAGGGTCCAGGCCGCCCTCCCGCTCCTCCCAGCCCTGTCTGGCTGCAGCTCGTCTCCCCAGCTCCCTGACACAGGCTAATTGTTTGTAACCAAACCTGGCCTTAGAAATGTCAGCCGTCATGGGAAGTGGGAAGGGGAGGAAGGGGATCAAAAAGAACAAGAGGAGTTGGGCAGGAGCCACCACAGAGCGGGCAGCCCCCGGGGCCCCTGGGGCCGGCCGGGTTCATTAACTAATCCGGATCCAGAAGGTCACCACCTTGCACAGCGGCTGCTCCGGCCCCGCGGTCTCCAGGTAGCAGCTGTCAGGAGAACACCTTGGAAAGGGCAGGGAAGCGTCAGCGGGCCCTCAGCCCTGCAGAGTGCCCCAGGGCCTGCCCGGGTCAGCCCGCCTCCAAATGCCAAAGTGAAAGCATTTATTAAGCCAGCTCCTTCCAGTCCGCTGGGCCCTCCGCTGACAGGAGGCTGGCTCCTTTGAAGGCCCGGCTTTGACTCCTGGGGGCCCAAGGTCCCCTTCTTGACCTCCTCCCGCCCCACCACACCTGCTACTGCTGCTCTGGGTGGGGCGGGGCTGCAAGCTAAGAAGTGGCAAGCGTGGCCTTGGAGGTTGCCCTCAAGAAACCCTGTTTTCAGTGCGCTAGTGGCCTCTGGGTTTAGAACTCTTGATGTGACAGTCATTCAAAAACTGGAACAGTGAGGTGTGTTTTCTGGGGCACTGCAGTTCTCTGCAGAAAGGTCTGGCCAAGGGCAGTACCCCAGGCAAAGAGAGGGAGGGCTTCTCCTGGCAGGGAGGGGGGGTGCAGGGGGCTTCCCCTCGGGGTGTGGGCTTCCTTGGCTTTTCTGCCCCAATCCCCTCCACTCCAGACCAATGCCACTGCATGGGTCCCCAAGTGCCCAAGCGTCAGCGGCTTCTGGTTCTTCACATCCAAATATGAAAATTAAACACTCGTGAGATCAGCTCCTTGCCTCTCTGGTGAGGTCCCATTGCATGTTCAGAGGCAGCCCCGAACACACAACTAAACCCACTCTGCTTGTATTGTGACATCCCAAGCACACAGTGTAGGAGTTACAAGCCAGAGTCCCTGGGTTCTGTTTCTCCTTCTAGCCGTCTGACCTTGAACAAGTCACTTCACTGCTGTATATCTCAACTTCCCCACCAGCAAAACAGAGTGTAGTGTCTATGTTCATGGGGTTATTGCAAGAATTAAATGTGTTAATACAGGTAAAGCGCTGAGAAACATGCCTGGCATGTGGTAAATGGGATATAAGTTTATTGGTGTTATGTTTTTTTCATTTTCTGCTTGAAACCTTCGCAAGCCTGCTTTTAAGGGTAACTCCTCTTTCCCCACAACCCACTGTTAGGAGAGGATTCAATGGAACAACATCATCCAGCGGAATTAACCACCTACTACACAGTGTCAGGTGCTGTTCAGACAGAGATGGACAAGTCAGACCCCGGCGGACGCCCATCATTTGCATCTCCCCAATGGACGTGGTCTCTCGCACTGAGGTTGTCAGCAAATCTGGGTAGAAAGCTCTGTGGCCGGCGGATGGTGTCAAGGGTCACAGGGCAGGAGTGGTGAAGGGCTGCCAGCGGCTGGAGCCAAGCCCTCTTGACCACACATGTGGTTTTTTGGTGGTTTATTTAATAAGAGAGAAAGAGACTTAACGGGCACATAAATCGAATCCTATATGTGGACCTGGTTTGGATCTTGCTTTGAACAAACCAACTGTAAAACCACACTTTTGAGACCACTGGGAAAATCTGATCATGGACTGGTTGTTAGGCATGATCATGGTATCATGGTTATGTTTCAAAAAGTCTTTCTTAACTAGAAATAAACACTTGACTGTTTATAGATGAAGTGATGCAATGTCCAGAGTTTGGTTTTTTCCTAGCTTTGCTGATAT
Organism: Neotragus moschatus; assembly: GCA_006410615.1. Classification (NCBI taxonomy): domain Eukaryota; kingdom Metazoa; phylum Chordata; class Mammalia; order Artiodactyla; family Bovidae; genus Neotragus; species Neotragus moschatus. Next base: position 24,248 of record SJYA01011738.1, read on the forward strand.
ATGATTCACAAATAAAAATTAAATATATTTAGGCTATAAGGCAATGGCACCCCACTCCAGTACTCTTGCCTGGAAAATCCCATGGGTGGAGGAGCCGGGTAGGCTGCAGTCCACAGGGTCGCAAAGAGTCGGACATGACTGAGCAACTTCACTTTCACGCACTGGAGAAGGAAATGGCAACCCACTCCAGCGTTCTTGCCTGGAGAATCCCAGGGACGGGCGAGTCTGGTGGGCAGCCGTCTATGGGGTTGCACAGAGTCGGACACAACTGAAGTGACTTAGCAGAAGCAGCAGCAGCAGCAGGCTGTATGACATGATTCTCCAACGGTGAACAACGCGATGATTTGTGTTGCTGAGAAATGATTTTGGTTGTTGTTTAGCCACTAAGTCGTGTCCTGCTCTTTGCGACCCCATGGACTGTAGCCCTTCAGGCTTCTCTCTCCATGGGATTTTCCAGGCAAGAATGCTGGAGTAGGTTGCCATTTCCTTCTCCAGAAATCTTCCCGACCCAGGGATTGAACCCATGACTCCTAGTTGGCAGCCATCTTCTGCTTGGCAGGCAGATTCTTTGCCATTGAGTCACTTGGGAAGCCAAAACGATGCCCACTGTCAAACTAATGAACACATCAATTGCCTCAGCTTTTGTGAGGTGAGGTAATTAGTGTGCATGTGTGTGAGCGTATGGTGAGAATACCTCAGATCTATCCTTTTAGCAACTCACAATGCAATATTATTAACTGTAATCATCACCTTGCTGTACATTAGATCCCCAGAATTTATTCATCTTGTAACTGGAAGTTTGATCTCCTTGCAGTCCAAGGGACTCTCAAGAGTCTTCTCCCAACACCACGGTTCAAAAGCATCAAATCTTCAGCACTCAGCCTGCTTCTTTATGGCCCAAATCTCACATCCATACATGGCGGCTGCTGCTGCTGCTGCTGCGAAGTTGCTTCAGTCATGTCTGTCTACTACCAGTCAATCCTAAAGGAAATCAGTCCTGAATATTCACTGGAAGGACTGATGCTGAAGCTGAAGCTCCCATACTTTGGCCACCTGATGCAAAGTACAGACTCCTTGGAAAAGAGCCTGATGCTGGGAAAGACTGAAGGCGGGAGGAGAAGGGGACGACAGAGGATGAGATGGTTGAATAGCATCACTGACTCGATGGACATGAGTTTGAGTAAGCTCCGGGAGTTGGTGATGGACAGGGAGGCCTCATGTACTGTAGTCCATGGGGTTGCAAAGAGTTGGACACGTCTGAGTGACTGAACGGAAAAGATAACTGGAAGTTTGTCCCCTTTGGCCAACGTCTCCCTTTTCCCCACCCCCCTCCTGGTAGCCACCATTATACTCTTTGTCTCTGTGAGTCTGACTTTTTCAGATTCCGCATGTAAGTGAGACGATACAGCACTTGTCCTTCCGTATCTGCCTGCTTTAGTTAGCATAGTGTCCTCGGGGTTCATCCGTATTCTTGCAAATGACAGAATTTCCACTTTTATTTGCTCCCAATATCTGAGGTGATTGATATTTCTCCCAGCAATCTTGATTCCAGCTTGTGTTTCTTCCAGTCCAGCATTTCTCATGATGTACTCTGCATAGAAGTTAAACAAGCAGGGTGACAATATACAGCCTTGATGTACTCCTTTTCCTATTTGGAACCAGTCTGTTGTTCCACGTCCAGTTCTAACTGTTGCTTCCCGGCCTGCATACAGATTTCTCANTTCCAGCTTGTGTTTCTTTCAGTCCAGCATTTCTCATGATGTACTCTGCATATAAGTTAAATAAGCAGGGTGACAATATACAGCCTTGACGTACTCTTTTCCTATTTGGAACCAGTCTGTTGTTCCATGTCCAGTTCTAACTGTTGCTTCCTGGCCTGCATACAGATTTCTCAAGAGGCAGGTCAGGTGGTCTGGTATTCCCATCTCTCTCAGAATTTTCCACAGTTTATTGTGATCCACACAGTCAAAGGCTTTGGCATAGTCAATAAAGCAGAAATAGATGTTCTTCTGGAACTCTCTTGCTTTTTCGATGATCCAGCGGATGTTGGCAATTTGATCTCTGGTTCCTTTGCCTTTTCTAAAACCAGCTTGAACATCAGGAAGTTCATGGTTCATGTATTGCTGAAGTCTGGCTTGGAGAATTTTGAGCATTACTTTACTAGCGTGTGAGATGAGTGCAATTGTGTGGTAGTTTGAGCATTCTTTGGCATTGCCTTTCTTTGGAATTGGAATGAAAACTGACCTTTTCCAGTCCTGTGGCCACTGCTGAGTTTTCCAAATGTGTTGGCATATTGAGTGCAGCACTTTCACAGCACCATCTTTCAGGATTTGAAATAGCTCTACTGGAATTCCATCACTTCCACTAGCTTCATGCGTAATGATTTACAAGTAGCTGTGAAAAAAAGAGAAGTGAAAAGCCAAGGAGAAGAGGAAAGATATAAGCATCTGAATGCAGAGTTCCAAAGAACAGCAAGGAGAGCTAAGAAAATCTTCTTCAGCGATCATTGCAAAGAAATAGAGGAAAAGAACAGAATGGGAAAGACTAGAGATCTCGTCAAGAAAATTAGAGATACCAAGGGAACATTTTATGCAAAGATAGGCTCAATAAAGGACAGAAATGGTATGGACCTAACAGAAGCAGAAGATATTAAGAAGAGGTGGCAAGAATACACAGAAGAACTGTACACAAAAGATCTTCATGACCCGGATTATCACGATGGTGTGATCACTCATCTAGAGCCAGACATACTGGAATGTGAAGTCAAGTGGGCCTAGAGTGATCAAATTTACTCTGTCCCTCCTTAGCAAAGCAAAACTCTCATTTATCTCATTTTTTCTAAAAAGCACATAATTAGATTGATAGTTCTACAGCCATTGATTTATAAATCCAGAGAGATATGTCTTTCTTTGGGTCCTTGATGTGCCAAATTAAGTTACCCTCATGTAGAGTAGTGAGTTTTGCTTACTCAAACTCATGTCCATTGAGTTGGTGATGGCATCCAACCATCTCATCCTCTGTCATCTCCTTCTCCTCCCGCCTTCAATCTTTCCCAGAATCAGGGTCATTTTAAATGAGTCAGTTCTTCTCATCAGGTGACCAAAGTATTGGAGTTTCAGCTTCAGCATCAGTCCTTCCAATGAATATTCAGGACTGACTTCCTTTAGGATGGACTGATTAGATCTCCTTGCAGTCCAAGGGACTCTCAAGAGTCTCCTCCAACATCACAGTTCAAAAACATCAATGCTTCTGTGCTCAGCTTTATTTACAGTCCAACTCTCACATCCATACATGACTACTGGAAGAACCAAAGCTTTGACTAGACAGATCTTTGTTGGCACAATGTGTGTGTGTGTGTGTGTGTGTGTGTGTGTATATATATATATATATATATATAGTGCACAACTAAGCAAAAGGAAGGAAAATCTTGGATTCCTTAAGATATCTTTAAACCATTTAAATCACACAGGCTGCCTTACTTCCAGAACCCCAGTTTGTAGAACTAATACAGCTCTTAACATGTATATGAGTTTGAGGCAGGCTTTCACTTCTGTTCAACTTAAAGTGTTTAATTTCTACTTCTGAGATTTCTACCAGAGTTATGGTTTCTACTGGGATTTCTACCAGTGGTTATGAATTCAAGCTCAAATTTTGGCTTTGTTATTTCAAGATATATGATAAAAAAAAAAGATTTAACCTTTTCAAGCTTCAATTTTGCTATCTAAGATGGATACTTACTGTGGGTTACTGTAGGAAGTAAGCAAAATGCATGTAAAACCCCTTGTACTGCATCAGTGACACAAAATGTAAAGATCTCCTATTTCATGGGAAAAAAGCAATTTCACCTCTATGAATCTTTTCAGACTAAGCCCATCTGGTTCTAGGCATGTTAATTGTATGGCATTCCTTTTGGCACTGCAAAGCCATATTTGGTTATATTTTTCCTTTGTTAGTATTTTTCAGGACTCAGCTTGCTTTGCCTCCTCTGAAATATTGATATTATTCTTTTTGAGGGGAACTTGCTCTTCCTTGAAGTAGGTACTCATAGAACTAGTATTTCTTTACTCATGAACATATAATGTGAGAACACTAAACACAACAGTAAAGCAAGAACTAAAGAGACATTCAGAAAAATACACTGTTTGTCCAGAGGTGTTCACTAACCTCAAATTCAGCAACTATCATTCACATGAAATCCTATTTTTAATTTAAGATTTTCTGGGCTTTGTAAGATTATACAGAAAGAGAAAGAGGAAAAATTAGAATATATTTTCAGTGGTTACTATCTACCAGATACTGATATTATACCATGATGTCTTTAATATTTATTAACTCTTGGAACGCAGCTGTTTCTTCATTTATGCAATTATTTAATAGACCCTTATTGAGCCACAGACACATGCTAGACCCAAATGAGCTGTTGTCTGGATATTGTCATGTGATTTAAATTGAACAGGTAATTATAGGAAATCATCAGGCAGGTAAAAAATGATTACTTTTATGCACATAAAGAGAAATTAAGTCATTTTCTCCGAGTAAGACAAGTAATAAATGGTAAACTATTTAAGATGTAGAATAGTTGAAGAAATCAGTGGGAAGCAGAATGGAATCTCTCTGCTCTCAGTAGCATAAGGTTATACTACCCAACACAGACTTGATGGATATTTGTTGAATAGATAAGTTATTTGAACTCAGGCTTATCTTTCTCCCATTTCCACATCATTTCACTATGCTATGCTACATTCAAGTAATCCACATTTCACCTATTATTCTGAATCGTAAATAGTCTATTATAAATAAATTATATGCTTTGGGCACAGTCAAGTCCTATTCTACTAATACTTTTAAATTAAAAAAAAA
>SJYA01011740.1:0-12440 GCA_006410615.1 Neotragus moschatus
GAAATGGGTGCACACCAGACCCGCTCACTTCTATTTGCCAGAATTCAGTCATTCTTAACCGCAAATCTCCCTGGAGAGAATCCCCTGGTTCTTGCTGCCCCTGGTTCTGCTCTCAGAGACAGACCTTCCTAAATATTATCCTGCAAAGACTCACACAAAGTGAGAGAAGTTGGTCCCTGTAGGAATGCACAATTTTCACAGTTCACTTCCCACTCATTCTCACTGGTGACCCAAGAGTTAGTTCTAAGACTTATACCAACAAGGCATTATAGTCTAAACTCATGGTTTCTTTGGCAGGAGAATTCCCTTGAAAGTTGGTAGGTTTCGTATCCATTTGCTTCTGGTCAATGTCATGTGCCAGTAAATACACCCAAATTTTTAAATTAGATATAATTCTCAAGCCTGTTTTATCTCTTTGATCTGTTGCCATCTTCCCTGTCCCCACAATCCTTTTTCCCCTCAACTTAATGGCAATTCTACTGAGCCCATCAGATTTGGGTGGAAAGTCCCCTACCTTCACTAGACCTTTATCACAGAANCCAGTAAATACACCCAAATTTTAAAATTAGATATAATTCTCAAGCCTGTTTTATCTCTTTGATCTGTTGCCATCTTCCCTGTCCCCACAATCCTTTTTCCCCTCAACTTAATGGCAATTCTACTGAGCCCATCAGATTTGGGTGGAAAGTCCCCTACCTTCACTAGACCTTTATCACAGAACCGTGTTTTTAATAGGTCTTTCTCACTCTAGCTGTTTCAATCATTCTGTGGTGAGCAGAGTTTAGAAGTCATTAACTTATACAGTGTGTCAAGGTTCCCCACTTCTGTTCTGTACTTTTTTCCAGTTCTGCTTGCAAATCAGCCAATTCTTGCTTAAACTCATCTCTTTCTTTGAAAAACCAGCTAAAGGAAGCCAGTACTAATCAACATACTCTACTAACATTCTATTTTCAACCCTAAAGCTATATACTTTGTCTTCCCTTTGTCTGCTTTGCAAATTCTTGCAGGGTAATGAGTTTACCAAATGCCACTGAATAGCATAGGTCTTTATCTTTCCATATTCCAATATCAATTTTCCCTCTGCCCATTGTCAGGAAATGCTAAGTCAGTGCCACAAATTTTATTTTTATGAACAAGACCTGATATGGTTCACATATTTTCTACCTAAATTCTATTGGCCAAAACTCTACGTGGTCACTCCTAACTGCAAACGATGCTGGTAAATGTCGTTCTAGTTATATGTTTAGAAGGAATAAGATGAAGTTTTGATAAAATTTGTCACAGTTTGTTTATGAATATTTTTATGTTGCGGCAAGTTTGGTTACAAGTAAAGCTGTGCTGTAGATAAACGTTTTTTCTTGTTCACATTGTCAGCAAACAATTATTGAGCCCTTGTCTTGTTCCCCAAGTGGTAAGCCATCTACCATATCTGTCTTTGTTCTTAAGATAAGCCAAGAATAGATTCCTGCACATCCCATCTTCTTCCTTTCCCCTTCTCCCAGCTATTATCATGTCTTTTCTATTTGTCAAAACTAGTTCCCAAGAAAAGATATTTAAGGTCTACAAATTGATTCACATTGTGGTATAAATCACTGACATGGCTCAACACGTAAATCATCTAACCAGTATTTACATTTCAGGCTATACCGGAATGGTTTGTCTTTCCTTGGAATTTTAGGAGACCACCATTTCACTGTCTGAGAGAGCTATTCTAATCCTGAAATCATACTTTGTAAGCTAATTCTGCCACTTTAAATATGAATTACACTTCAAGGTTTCAGAGTGTTACCATACTTAAGTTTGGCTGCTTATCTCTCAGGAACTCAACACAGAGAGACAAGTGGTGGGTAAAAGGAAAGATCGCCTTATTGAGGAAGCCAGAAATCCTGGGGAGAAAAGACTCATGCCCCACAAAAACAAACTCCCCATTGCTGATCGGGGGCCAGTGCTTTCAAAAGAGGGTTTCAGGGATGCACAGAGTGGAATGATATGCAGAATAGCACAGTCGCCTTGAACAATCATCTTGAAATTGATCATGCGTCCTCTTAATTGTTTTAAGTATAGTTAATCTTCAATCTCAAGGTCAGTTTGTTCCGATTTTGTTGAAGCCAGCTCTTGGAACTGCAGGAGATGGAGCAGCATACATCATGGTTACCATCTGGTCATCATGTACTTAACTTCTTTTGCCTGGTAGGGTTTTCAGTTTCTGCAAAGCAGCTCAAAGGATATGGCTCAGAATATTGTCTGCTGACTTTGAGAAGGAATTAAGGGTCCTTGACTTTGCTTAGTGGCTAAACTACTATTACTTTGTCTTATTTGACCATTTTCCTTTACCTCTGCATATTCTCATTTCTTTGATTCAATGTATTCTCTGACTAAGGCTTTTTTATAGACAAGAGGGAGGTGGAGGACATGGGAGTTGGGGCGGTGGGGGGTGGATTTCCTGTCCTGGGAGTGCCCCAGGGGGTCCTGCTCCATTACAAGGACAGAAGTAACAGTCAAATGATATCCCCAATAGCCCTGCCCCACAAACTAGCACATAAGAGCCCTACTCAGCTGTCATGTTGTAACCATCACTGTACAAGCCAATGAGTCAAGGAGCAAGGAAAAACAACAGCAAACCTAGAAAATGACAGACTAATGTCTTAAAGAATCATCTTAATTTGGGTGTAGAATTCAAGTTTTTTTGTGTGTGTGCTAGGGAAAGGGGAAGCTCAGTTCAGTTCAATTCAGTTCAGTTGCTCAGTCGTGTCCGACTTTGCGACCCCATGAATCACAGCATGCTGGGCCTCCCTGTCCATCACCAACTCCCGGAGTTCACTCAGACTCACGCCCATTGAGTCAGTGATGCCATCCAGCCATCTCATCCTCTGTTGTCCCCTTCTCCTCCTGCCCCCAGTCCCTCCCAGCATCAGAGTCTTTTCCAAGGGGAAGCTGGAGGTGGTTAATTTCAGGAAGTGACAAATGGCCACAGATATCTGGGTGCCAGTATGGACTGCTGTGAAACTTCTTCGTTCCTGGTGGGTTGACTACGGTTGACATGAGTCTGGTCACAATGTTCCTACAAATCTCAATAAGACAGCCGGATTTCTTTTGTTCCTACTTCTTTATCTCCCTGTGGGAGGCAAGTTTCAGGTATGGGGCTGTTTGCACAAATCTTAAGCTCTAAGCAAAACTCCTTTAGTGATCAACATGTCTATTTGCAGAGCTAAGCAGAAGTTTATGACTCAAAGGTTAAAGTAGCAGAAGAGACAGATGCAATATGGAGTCAGAGATGCTGAATTTCTGTGATCAAATTTGCTCTTTGGAACTTGGGGAAAGCCTAGGAGACTAAACTTTTCTACAAACAAGAGGCAGAGGGTTCTGTCTCTGGGAACCCACAGGGTTCTGCTTGGTTTCAGTGATGAAGTCAGAATAGCTTAGATAGGAGAGGGAAAAAAAAAATAAACTTAACTTTTAAACTCCATTCTTTTGCCTGTAGGAGTTTTCTATATCCTACTTATCTGACATGGCAACTCAACACTTTGGCAACACAAGGAAAAGTCAGCAGCCAGAAACAAAGGGAAAGAGACTTAGGCATTACATGAAATAATGCTATTTCACCCAACAGAGGATAACACATGAAAGTAGTTATGTACACTTCAGAAACTCTAAGCATTCTGTACACAGATGACCCACAAGCATGACACCTCTTACATACTAGACATCAAACTAGATGGTAATATATATGTTAACTCATTTCATTTCTTTTTCAATATACAGTATCAGCCTAATTTTTATAAATACAAACACTGAGAAGTTAAATGATTTCCTAAGGTCATATGTAAGTAAGGGCAGTAAGAAGAAGCACCATTTCAGCATTATTTCACCTGGCTGATTTAATCTTAGAATTTGTTATTCCCTCTCTATTGTGCATTTCATTTTTCAAACTTCTTATATACTTGGTACTCTCATAAGCCGGTCTCTTATTTCACCCACTGTTACCTATCTTTACCATGTAGTTTCTGGGGACATAAAAGTCAGAAGCAAGAGTTTTCCTAAAGTATCTTTCACTTCTTGTAAAAAAAAAAAAAAAGAGGAGACCATAAGCAAAACACTCTCCGACATAAATCACAGCAGGATCCTCTATGACCCACCTCCCAGAATACTGGAAATAAAAGCAAAAATAAACAAATGGGGTCTAACTAAAATTAAAAGCTTCTGCACAACAAAGGAAACTATAAGCAAGGTGAAAAGACAGCCTTCTGAATGGGAGAAAATAATAGCAAATGAAGCAACTGACAAACAACTAATCTCAAAAATATACAAGCAACTCCAGAAAAATAAACGACCCAATCAAAAAAATGGGTCAAAGAACTAAATAGACATTTCTCCAAAGAAGACATACAGATGGCTAACAAACACATGAAAAGATGCTCAACATCACTCATTATCAGAGAAATGCAAATCAAAACCACAATGAGGTACCATTTCACACCAGTCAGAATGGCTGCGATCCAAAAGTCAACAAGCAATAAATGCTGGAGAGGGTGTGGAGAAAAGGGAACCCTCTTACANAACAAACACATGAAAAGATGCTCAACATCACTCATTATCAGAGAAATGCAAATCAAAACCACAATGAGGTACCATTTCACACCAGTCAGAATGGCTGCAATCCAAAAGTCAACAAGCAATAAATGCTGGAGAGGGTGTGGATAAAAGGGAACCCTCTTACACTGTTGGTGGGAATGCAAACTAGTTCAGCCACTATGGAAAACAGTGTGGAGATTCCTTAAAAAACTGCAAATAGAACTGCCTTATGACCCAGCAATCCCATTGCTGGGCATCCACACTGAGGAAACCAGAATTGAAAGAGACACATGTACCCCAATGTTCATCACAGCACTATTTATAATAGCCAGGACATGGAAGCAACCTAGATGTCCATCAGGTTTGGTACATATACACAATGGAGTATTAGTCAGCCATTAAGAAGAATTCATTTGAATCAGGTCTAATGAGGTGGATGAAACTAGAGCTGATTATACAGAGTGAAGTAAGCCAGAAAGTGAAACACCAATACAGTATACTAACATATATATATGGAATTTAGAAAGATGGTAATGATAAACCTCTATGGGAGACAGCAAAAGAGACACAGATGTATATAACAGCCTTTTGGATTCTGGGAGAGGGAGAGGGTGGGATGATTTGGGAGAGTGGCATTGTAACATGTATGATATCATAAGTGAAATGAATCGCTGGCCTAGGTTCGATGCAGGATGCAGGATGCTTGGGACTGATGCGTGGGGATGATCTAGAGAGATGGTGTGGGGCGAGAGCGGGGAGGGGAGGTCGGGATTGGGAGCTCATGTACACTTGTGGCTGATTCATGTCAATGTATAGCAAAACAAATACAGTATTGTAAAACAAAAAAAAAAACTAAAAAATAAGAATTAAAAAAAATATAAGTAATAGTAAACTGTGCAAATAAATAAATAAATAAAGTATAGACCAGAATACTGGAGCGGGTAGCCTTTCCCTTCTCCAGGGGATCTTCCCAAACCAGGGATTGAATTCAGGTCTCCTGCATTGCAGGCAGATTCTTCACCAGCTGAGCCACAAGGGAAGCCCAATGAAGGTAGAAAGGAAAGCTAATACATGATAAATGAATTGGTTTATTGGACTGAACATTGTTTTCTACTCATCAATTTTCTGCATTTTCCTCTAATTTGGTTTAGATGGTTTGCCAAGGTTCATGGGTTTGATGGCTGTGAATGCACACTGTGTGCAACTTAGGGAGCACCTGAGACGATCTGGGAAACATGGAGTAGGAAGTGTTAAGGGTGGGATCATAGGAAATGGCATTTAAGGTGATCAGCATAGTGTGGCAGCAAGACCCTGCAAAAGACTTGACTGCTGATCCTCCCACAAAGAAACACTGGTCATACAAGCTTCTGAAGAGAGAAAAAGAAACACTAGTTTCCCACATCAAGAAACAATCACTGCAACTTGACTCAAAACTCTGCATCTAGACTCAAGTGCCTGAATTAGCTACAATTTACATAACAAAGTCTGACTTTAATATAAATATTAACAGAATACGAAATTATTTTTTCCTCCTCAAGGGTAAAACAGTTTAATTGCTACTTGTGGGAAAATTGTTTTCTCAGAGAAAATGAAATAATTTTTATCTAAGAGGACAAAAGGGGATTAAAAAAAACAAAGTTATTCTCTGCTATATTAACCAATATTATGTTCTAGGAAAATCACCACTATAGAACAATGAGCACTGGGCTCTAAGTCTATTCTGTCTCAAAATTCAAGATCAGGCATTGCTTTTAGAGGGTTCTTGTTCCTTGAAAGTTGAGATGAAATTTTTTCCCTGGATATATCAGTGACATCGTCTGCCCTCAAACTGACGCATAATAATACCATCACCAAGGGCAGTTCTGTGAGCTGGAGAGAAGACTCAGACTGTGAAGAGTGGAGGAGTGGGCTGGAAAAGAGACTCAAAGATGCCTTCCCGTGAAGGTCTGCCTGGGAAAGCACATTAAGAAAGAAAGAAAGAAGAGGACACATGTAGCATCTAAATATCAGTTACCCAAATGGGACAAGGAGAGGGACCAGAAGTGGAATCCTCATATTATCTTAGGGGTATGGTATGGGGATGGATCAGTTGTCCTTAGGGGAGGCGACAAAACTTTTATTTAAAAGGGGGATGCAGGCGGGAAGTGTGAGTGAGTGGGAGGCATATGATATACATTCGATGAGAATCAGCAAAATCTTATGATAGTAGAATATTCTTACCCAAGGAGTTCCTCATGTGGCGCGGGACACTAAACGTGACTTGGGAGTGAAGTGACACGAATAATGCAGAACAGAAAGTGATATCTAGGAGCAGGGCTGCCCAACAACAGCCTACGCTGGTTCAGGAAAAGTAGATAACCTTGTAACGGTGTGCTTCTGACCGTCTGTAGATTTAGAGTAACTGCGGACAATCCAAGTCTGATTTTCCCAGGCAGCTTGTCCTGAGAAACTGCATTTGTGGTACATCAAATCCTCCAAACAGGTTTTTTCCCCAGACTCTCAGTTACTCTCAGACCATAACACAATGTGATTAAGAGACACGATAGAGCATTCCTAGCAAACTCTGTGGATTCACTGTTTACTCAGCAGCTCCTCATTATGTGTGGCTACAGAGCACTTAGATTCTGGCTTACTGGAACTGAGGTGTGCTGTAGCGGTAAAGTACACACTGTTCAGAGACCAGATTCAAAAAATAGAGTGTAAAATATTTCATTAAAAATTTTTATATGATTGTACATTATAATACATTTTAGAATCCTGGGTAAAAGAAAACATACTTTTAAAGTTTATATTTTAAATGTATGGCTGACAGAAAATCTAAAATTATACTCATGGTTCATGCTTGTGGCTCATCTGCTAATTCTAAGGGACAGCACAGCTCTAGAGGCCTGAAGAACATTGATGTTGAGATTAGCCCTGTCTGGTCCAGTCCCTCCAGGGCAGACATGGTCTGATTGTCTCTGCTCCCATCTTTTCCATTGCCTGGCTGAGCACAGGGTAGGTAGTCAAGGAACACCAATGCTGACTACCAAAGAACCATATACCATGGGTGTGATGGTTAATGTTACACGTCAGCTTGACTGGTCATGGAGTGGTCCAGACATTTGGTCATATATTATTCTGGGCATTCTGAGGATGAAATGAACATTGAATTTGTAGGCTCGGTAAAGTCGATTGTTTTCCCTAATGTGACTGAGATCATCCAGTCTATTTAAAGCATGCATGGAATAAAAATAGTGAGTAAGACAGAACTCCTCCTGCTTGATTGCTTGGAGCTGGGGCTCTGGTTTTCAGATTTACACGGAAACACGGGCTCTCCTTGGGTCTCAAGCCTGCTAGCTTTTGGAACAGGATGTCTAGAATCAGCTCTCCTGATTCTCAGGCTTTCAGACACAAACTAGAATGACATGTCTGCTTTGCACTCTACCATTGTCAACTGCATGTCTCGGAATTTCTCAGCCTCCATAGTGGTAAAAGCCAATTCCTTATAATAAATCATCTCTCTTCACACACACACACACACACACACACACACACACACAAACACTCACACACACACACACATACATGTATTTGTATTGCATACACAAGCACATCCTATCGGTTCTGTTTCTCTGGAAAACCCTAATATGATATGTGTAACACTGATTAATCTTATAATATAATCTTCCACAGTATGGCAATTTTAAAATTTAATGAATAAGAGGTTTATTTTCTGATATATTTTACAGATGGCTTGATGACTGACTAGTTTGGGAACATGGAGAAGTTATTTACTCTGAATCTCAATTTACTCATTATAAAAACACGACCTCCTTCACAGGGGTAATGTGAAAGCTAAAGGAAAAGATGGCTAAGAGATTGCTTGTTCCCTGGAAAGCTCTCTACAAGCTCTAGTGAAAAGTTGCTTAGTCTCACCTTCTCTCTGTACAGTGAAAAATCAAATGGTGAATGCAATGAGGAGATACATTCTCATTAAAGTACTGAAGTGTTGAGTTAGGTTTCCAAGCAATAGCAGGAATCCACCGGACATACTTACATCCCTTAGGGTAAACTTGACCCTTTCATCCTCTGCACGCCAGTTCCTGGGTCTATAGGGCAAAGTCATACAACCTAAGGAGCAGAGAGGCATATGGGGTCCTCTGGGTGGGATGCTGCTGTTAGGGGTGCTATTTGTGTGGGAGGACTCATGTACAAGTAATGCTATCAGCAACACGTAGTTTAGCTCTCAATTCCAGATCTACAGGGCTCCTTACTCTTTGCTTATGGGGCCAACTCACTCTTAAAATTGTAAATATTCCAAAATAATCATCTGAGGCATTTCCCCCATATTTCCCAAGAGGACTGGGACCATGATGGACACAGAAAAATTAACAACAAGAGATGGGCTTCCCTTGTGCTGTTGATAAGGAAGAAGCTTATGCTCTGCTTTCTTTCAACATGATCATCCTTTCTTGGGGGAGAAGATGAATTCTTTCTAAGTATCAAGGTAGAGTTGATCATTAAGGCATATTTAGGAGGGAGCTTAAAATAATCACCTAATTAGAGGGGTGTTTTCTTATCCAAAAATTCACATAAACTTCCTCATTAAAACAGCAAAAAAAGGTGTTGCTGCTATTCAATAGTTCAGTTTCTGACAAAAGCACTACAATGTTTAAATTTATATTTTATGAAATTTAACTTTATATAAAGAAATCAGTTGATTTATCCATTTATCACATTTTTTATATGTGTACAAACTAAGTGGTATGGAAAGGAAAGAATAGGGATTATGGATCATGAAAGATGCTAATAAAAACCACGTATCCCAGTTTATCTAGAGAAAAGGTCACAGAATAAGAAATCAAGTATGTCTCCAATAAGAAGAAAACACACAGAGACATAGAAATGATGAAAAGATAGGAAATTAACTCTTGGGGAAAAGATGGACTGCTTCCAACTCTAAAGGTAGAGTCAGTCATTAAGGCCTGTTTAGCTGGGAGCATGAAATACCTAATTGGAAGGACATTTTTTTTTTTTTTTTTTTGTCTATAGCTCGTCTTCAGACCTGGTCTCACTTTTCTTGTTAAACTGCACGACACCACTGTGGGGTGGGGAATATTCTCACCACACCCCTGAGAGTAGATGCTCTAAGCATCCTGCTTACCTTTGGGTCCAGCTCAGAATGAATGTGAGGAGGTGGCTGAGACCCCCACCTGGAGGTCAGACACCTCACGCACAGTATGGACAAGCCCTTTCCTGAGAAGATTCTCCCCAGAGTTTTCAACTCCTCTGCGAGACAAAGAGGTAAATGCAGTCTGTAAGGTATTGATCAAACTGACCATTTTATTATTTGATCATTTAGTATTTTAGCAAATAGAATCAATTTGCAGAAAAGGGAGGATTTCAAAAATGGAATATTCTGTATTTTATAACCAAAAATTGTAAAAATTTAATTAAATTTATTTAAGCTAAAAATAATAAAAATAGTTCCTCCATTTCCCCATCCCCAGCTCCTATAACCATCAATATGTTCTCTGCAGCTACGAGCTTGTTTTGTTGTTGTTTAGATTCTACTTATAAGAGAGATCACAGAGTGTCTATCTTTGTCTATTTCACTTAGGATAATGCCTTCGAGGTCCAGCCATGTTGTCACAAATGGCAATATTTCATTATTATTTATAGTTGAATAATATTCCATTGCATATATGTGTGTGAAGTCGCTCAGTCGTGTCTGACTCTTTACGGCCCCGTGAACCGTAGCCCGCCAGGCTCCTCTGTCCATGGGATTCTCCAGGTGAGAATACTGGAGTGGGTTGCCATTTCCTTCTCCAGGCATTGCATATATATATATATATATATATACACACACACACAATTATATATATATACACATACACAATTATATATATATATACATACACACAATATATATATTATATATACACTATATATAATTATATATAATCAATCAATTATATAATCAATTATACACACACACACACACACACACACACACACACAATTTCTTTATCCATTCATCCATTAGTAGACACTTGGATTCTTTCCATGTGTTGGCTATTGTAAATAATACTACCATGAACATCCAGATGCCGATATCTCTATAAATTAGTGTTTTCTTTTTCCGATAAATACCCAGAAGTGGAATTGCTGGATCTATGGTAGTTATATTTTAATTTTTTTGAGGAATCTCTGTACTGCTTTCTATAGAGGTTGCACCAATTTACATCGCCACCAGCAGTACACAAGTGTTCGCTGTGTACACATCCTCTCCAGCATTCTCTATTTCTTGTCTTTTTGAGTGACCAGTCACTCAGACATCTGAGGTAATGTCCTGTGGTTGTGATGTGCAACTCCCTGATGAATAATTATGTTGAACATCTTTTTTACCCCTGTTGGNTTTTTTTGAGGAATCTCTGTACTGCTTTCTATAGAGGTTGCACCAATTTACATCGCCACCAGCAGTACACAAGTGTTCGCTGTGTACACATCCTCTCCAGCATTCTCTATTTCTTGTCTTTTTGAGTGACCAGTCACTCAGACATCTGAGGTAATGTCCTGTGGTTGTGATGTGCAACTCCCTGATGAATAATTATGTTGAACATCTTTTTTACCCCTGTTGGCCATGTTTTCTTAGAGAAAACGTCTGTTCAGATCTGTTGTCCATGTTTTGACTGGATTACAAGAATGAGAAATAATTAGAGTTGTGTTGTTGGGACAGGAAGAAGCCTGGCTTTAGACAGCACCGGCCACTGAGGAAGAGCTGAGCAGGAAAGGGTTCAAGACAAGAACTCAGCTGAAGCTGGCAACTCAACCCGTGTATTTAGCATAGCATGAATTTAACTTTGTCGGCCATGCGTTGTGTGTGCTTACATGTGTGCTCAATCGTGCCCCACTCTGCAACCCAGTGGAGAGCAGCCAACCAGGCTCCTCTGTCCATGAAATTTTCCAGGCAAAGAATACTGGAGTGGGTTCTATGTCCTACTCAAGGGAATCTTCCTGACCCAGGGATCAAACCCGTGTCTCCTGCATTGCCAGGCGGATTCTCTATCACTGTGCCACTATTTTTAAATCAGCAAGAGAATAAATAACAGCTTTCTCATTCCCAATCCCACTGGGTGGAGGAGTTGGTCTCTTTTTAGTAAGACCACTGGCCTGGCTTCATGTACTTTCTCTGGACATTGATTCTCTGGTTTCTTGAGACAACATGCCTGCCTACACACACCCCATCCCCTACACACAGCAAACCTCCCTACAAGCTGGCGATCTTTCTACCAACATGCTTATCAAGTGCTAGACAAGATCAAAAAGAATAACAAAAAGCTAGCGGTCAGGTGGATTAGAAAGACAACTAAGTGGCCAGGCCTGGACCCAATTTTTCTGACTCCAAGTAAAAAGAAATTTACCCCTTTCCATTTATACTTTTATTACTTTTACGACTTCTTTTTGAGACTCTCATCCAAAGCATTTTCTTTAAACTCCAGGATGGAGGATGTTATTGTAGAATCATAAAATAGGGAAACTTGGAAATTATCTGGGCCAATCCCTATCTTTATAAATAAGAGGACTGAGCCTAGAAAGGTAAAATCATTTTTCAAGGTCACAGAGTTGGGGGATAGATATTCTACAGATAGGATCCTTTCAACCTTCCCATTATAATAAGCTTCCTGTCTATCAGAGTTATCATTAAGGATGGCCCTAATAATACAGACAATAGCTGATTTTTAAAAACACACATTTAGGCCAGTATTTGAAGCACTTCTCAGGCCCTACCAAATTTTTTTTTTAATAAATAGATATATTTTATTTTTTTTTGATATAGATATTTTTTAAAAATTTTTTTAAGTTTAAATTTTTATTTTTTAGTT
>SJYA01011741.1:1245-21948 GCA_006410615.1 Neotragus moschatus
AGCTTGGTAATAAAAACTCTCTTGCTTTTGCATTGGATATCGGCTCCCTGGTGGTCATTGGGAGATTTCAAGACTTGGGCATAACAATAACAGTGAAACCATATACATAAGCAAGAAGGCTCAGCACTCACTCCCCCTTCAGTACACACAACTGAGCCTTAATGACTCCCCAAGAACCTGTATTTGGGGACACATTCCTCTGTGAGTCATGATAGGACTTGATATTCCAGTAACACCCCCTCATTAAACAGCTTGCACTTTACTTAAGTTTATCTTCTTAATCACTAGAGCCCCTCAGTGCAGTCTACCAGGAGCCAATCTCCTTCAAATGTGAGAAAGGTGAGGATTCAGAAAGGGGAAACAGACTTGCCAAGAATGGTTATGTCATTCATTAGGGATAATGAGATTAGAATGTAGGTTGCTGAAGGAGCCACAGCCAGAAACATTTTCCCTGAGAAATAACCTGAAATCTTCAAAGGTGTTTGACCTCAGGGCCAAAACCCTGATTGTCTCATTAAATTGTTAGCAATTCTCCTATGTGACCTTCTTTTTCATTTATGCCTTGACCTGCAGGCCAGAGAGTGGGTGGCCATAAATCCTGTGAGGAAAAGTTTATCTACTAGAGAGAGATACCTCTCTTTCCTGAGACAGACAGAGTTGGGTCATGGAGAGGTCTCAGCCTGCCCTTAAGGCACACCCTAGGTATAGGATAAAAATGTCCTGGGAATTTAACATGCAATTTTTTTCTTGAAACCTCTGAGAGTTGACTTTGGAAGTGTACCATGTTTTGATTTGTGGGGGAAAAAAAAATTATGAGACTTGAAATACAGAGCTAATTCAGGTATGTCTCATTTTTATATAAAAAAGTATAGTGATTCCAAACTGAATACAAATCAATTTGATGATTGTGGAATTGTAATATAACTGTTTAATCTGAGTCATTCCCTGGGATTAACAGCTTTATCTAGGAGGGTTGACTCAACCCTCAACTTCAAGCTTTTAATCCCCTCTTTCACTATACCAGCTTTAGTTAAAATTTTTAAGTATTTGAACTTGGTATAAGATTTTGTTATGATAAAGTTTTTGGCTAGAAAATAATTAATTTGCAATACCTTTCTCCTATGAAAAATAAGAAGCAGAAACAAAGAAATGTGAAGGGACTTTCTCAAAGACCACCCAAATAACTGTTAGCAGAAGGATTCTGCTCCATTGAGAGTTCCCCACACACTAAAGTCCCCACTCAGGTGGAGAGTGGGATGGTGATATTGATCCTCCTGACTTCAATTAGCCCAAATTTGGACTTTGTCAGTCTTTGCCCCAATTCTATGCTGAATTCTCCTCTGTTCAAATCCTTTCATAAATATGCACCCTTAGCTTAAAGCTTTCCCAGTTTTGCAGGTTGAGGAGATACTGCTTTGAGAAAAATCTCTGACATTCTCCTTACTTGCTGCAAATAATACTCAATCCTTCCTTCTCCCAGTCTTTGACTTGGTTGTATCTATTGGTTTGACACACTAAGAGGCAAACCCAGTTTTCAGGTAGCACTATCCCCTCTGTTTCAGAGGTGTTTTGTAATCCATATCTCCTAAAGATGAAAGGGAACTCAAGAGATTATGATCTTCCAGGCAGACAGTTAATTCTAATCTCACTGTAGAAATAAAAGCCTTCACACTTATGTGTTTTTTTCATATTCATACAAATGACTGATAATAGGTTGACAAAAAATTGATGATAGAGTCACAAAGTACAGTACTTCCAGTAGAGAGCTCTGCTCTCTGCTCTCACTTTTGACCTTTTCTTTTCTGAACTTTCATTGATCAGTGGCTTCTGACTCCAGAGTAGAAAGAATTGTTTAATGACCCCGAATTATCCATCACTTCACTTCATCAGTTATCCTTGGTTCTTTTTAGTTAACAAGGGCACTTAGAAACCAAGATCTGGAAACTAGGTGTGCTCATTATGTTCAGTGTATCAGTATTACCAAGCTTTCTCACCAGACAAGGCTGGGAATGTGCATAATTTGTTAACTAGTCTCCTCCCAAAACTCATGTCCACGCGGAACCTCATACTGTGGCTTTTTTGACAGAATGTTTACAGATGGAACTTGTTAAGTTAAAATGAGATCATATTGGATTGGGTGGGTCTTAAATACAATCACTGGTATCTTTATAAGAGAAGGGAAAAGGAGTACAGAGCCACAGACACAAATGGAGAAGAAGGTCATGTGAGACAGATTATAGTGATAGGGCTACAAGCCAGTGTCAATATCATGGACTGAAGACAATGATTAAGGACAGCTACCCAGAGGTAGAAGAAGGTGACAGAATAGAATATCTTTCAGAGAATGAAGAAGGAACCAACCCTGCCAATATCTTAATTTTAAACTTCTGGCCTCCAGAACTGTGAGAAAATAAGTTTCTGTTACTTTAAGGCACCAAGTTTCTAGTAATCAGTAATTTGCTTAGCAGCTCAGGAAACTAATACATTATGTATGTTATGTATACATTTTTATGCATAGTTAAATGTGCATTCAGAGAAGGCAATGGTACCTCACTCCATTATTTTGTCTGGAAAATCCCATGGACAGAGGAGCCTGGTAGGCTGCAGCCCATGGGGTTGCTAAGAGTTGGGCACGACTGAGCGACTTCACTTTCACTTTTCACTTTCATGCCTTGGAGAAGGAAATGGCAACCCACTCCAGTATTCTTGCCTGGAGAATCCCAGGGACAGAGGACCCTAGTGGGCTGCCGTCTATGGGATCGCACAGAGTTGGACATGACTGAAGTGACTTAGCAGCAGCAGCAGCAGCAAATGTGTGTTTTGTGTAGGTACCAATAGATAGTTGATATATAATGATATTTAATATAGTGTGATATATGATATATTTATATATGCTTATATATTTATGAAGGGTGAAGGTGAAAGGGAAGGTTGCTCAGTCATGTCTGACTCATTGTGACCCCATGGACTATACAGTCCATGGAATTCTCCAGGCCAGAATACTGCAGTGGATAGCTGTTTCCTTCTCCAGGGCATCTTCCTATTGAATCCATGTCTCCTGCATTGCAGGTGGATTCTTTACCAGCTGAGCCACCAGGGAAGTTTATAAATACCATGAATTCACATGGAACTTCCAATTCCAATTCAACAAAGGTGTTAATTCTAGATCTTTCCCTTCCAATATATGTAAGTCCTTTCTCACCCAGAAACTCAATTCCAATTACCTTTATACTTACATATCTCATCAGTCTCCCTCTATGACCATTGATTTACAGTAAATTGCATCTATTGGAATAATTGAATTGATCATTTTCTTTTGGAATCCTCAGGTAGTGAAAGAAATCACCAAAGTAGATCTAAATAGAGGTCAATAAGTTTTTGATGATTGAGGTTTAAGACTGGAGAGTGTAATTCTTCGGGGTCATTTTCATCAAATTGAGTATTCTTTTTCATTTTAACTATTTCATTTTAACTCTTTATGGATATTAAATTATCTGAATGAGAATTCATTTTATCTCCCATAGTATCAGTGATAAATCTGGTTAAATGTCTATTAATTTTTTTTTTTCCAGACACTCTGCTAACCAATCTGGAGATAGGATAACTTTACCTAAAACAGGTTACAAATAAAAAAGGAGTTAGAAGCTGTCAGCAAGTTACAGAGAAGGCAATGACAACCCACTCCAGTACTCTTGCCTGGAAAGTCTCATGGTTGGAGGAGCCTGTTGGGGCTCCATGGGGTCGCGGAGAGTTGGACACGACTGAGCGACTTCCCTTTCACTTTTCACTTTCATGCATTGGAGAAGGAAATGGCAACCCACTCCAGTGTTCTTGCCTGGAGAATCCCAGGGATGGAGCCTGGTGGGCTGCCATCTATGGGGTCACAGAATCGGACACGGCTGAAGCAACTTAGCAGCAGCAGCAACAAGTTACAGTTTGCTTTATGTATTACATTTCTATAATTCTCTTGGTTGCATTTGTAGAAGACTCAGGGTATCTGTTAAAAGAGGGCTGGGTAATATATTAGCATTACAGGCAAGAGTACCACCTTATAGTGGATGTGATTTAGCTAAATGGTTAATTTCTTAGGCTCTGAACCTAGGGTACTTGTGACCAAAATACCCATTAAATGCATAGCTTAAGAATATTACTTCACTATTTTATCATTGCTTCCTCACATGTGGTAATTGCAGTAGTTTTATATTCTTCCAATATCCATCTTTATCATCTTATTTAACAAATAACTTTTGAGAGCCTAAATATGTGCCAGGCAAAGGATTCTACATAAATTTGAGTGTTATATGAGCAATGACTGTATTTGGTTTTTTTTTTTTATACTAAATATTTTATTGTATGCTGCCATCAGTGTATATAAAATAATTATCCTTGTGAAACAAAATTATGAATATTCAGAGAGGTAGACATTGAAGATTAACAAAAGTAGAAGTTTGTACAGTAAGACACTTTACAGAGAGGCTTTTGTACAGGCTTCAAATTTAGCTTTCCTTTGAATAGTCACTGGTTTATGAAAAATGGTTTGGAAAACCTTGTAAAGATTCGTTTTACTACAAAAAGGAACAGACTTTTTGGAGCCTGAAGGGATTTGTACTTGAAGATACTCCAGTCAGCAGAGGGTCATGTTGAGCATTCTGCTGACAGAAATGTTTCATACCTGCAGCTGCCTGGGAAACCTTCATCTGATTGAGCCTGGCCTCCAGCCAGAGCTGTTGAACCACTTTTTTTCATAGCTGCGACAGTGGATGAATCAGATACGGTGCACTCAAGAGGGCAGATCGCAGGTGGTCAGCTGGTCTGCGGTGGGTTCGCTGGGCCAGTCGGCAGGGCGGGGTGGGGCAGGATGAGGCTCGGAACTTTGTCTCTTAACATTTGTTTGTTAGTTCTTGTCTTGAGGATAAGACTCAGATAGTTATGGCAATGGGGCTACAGTATCAGAACCTGGCTCAGTGGGCAAGTCTACTTCACAAAGTATATCTTTAATAAAATATGAATAATATTCGAAAGTAGTGCCATTTCTCAACTTGGCAAGGTAGCGACTTCAGTTGTTGACAACAAGAGAAAAATTGAAAAGGACCAGCAGGAAGGAAGAAGAATGAGACTGTAGCATATTTTAGGAGTGATAGTCCTTTCTCAAATATAGTTTGGTGCCCAAAAGTAAAGGTGAACTTCTGCCTCCTGAGATTTTCTTTATAGAGTATGGGAAAGCCCCTCGTTAAAAATGTGCCCTGAGCAACCCTTCCCATTGGCCAGCTATCCTAAACACTGCCCTGCCTCCTTGATGAAGTGGTCTGACCTCTCTGACAAGAGTTCCCACAACTGTCTCTTCACGCCTTGTTGGTTTAGTTTCGCATGATGGATGACATGACACACAGTCAGCAGGGCGGTTGGTACCTGCTCTGTAAATGACTCTGGTATTACGCGGCCAAAGGCAAAGTGACCATCTCTCCGTTCTGGCTGAGCATTTTGACTTCAGGTTTTCAAGTATGGAAGCAAGTGATTTATGAGACACAAAAAAAGCATAAATGGCCTTCCACTCCTTTTGACAAGGAGAGACTTCCTGTTTAACCCCAACCTATGCTTTCTTTGCAAGATAATGCTGCCCAGGAAGGGAGAACATAGCTTCTTTCCCCCATCATAAAAACCAAAAGGTGCTTGTTCTAGCCAATTTTGTGTGTATGAAGGCCTGGCCAGTAGATGGGCCATTGGAGTGATTGCATGTGCTGTGTTAGTCTAAGCTAATAGCTGAGTCATTTTCATTTATCCTAGCTTATCAGCAGGTGCTGCAGGTAAATATCTTATCTGAAAAAGAACTGATATTGAGACTGGCATGAAACTGTGCCATAATTTAGATAAAATAGCTATAGGTATTGCTATGTTCAGTGGCTTCTTTCAAGATACCCACTTTTCCCCTCAGTTCCTGATTGGTGGCTTAGAGACTGAGCATCCTTATAAACCATCTGAGCTACAATAATACTTCACTTGTATGGCACCCTGAACAAAGTGAGGTTCAAAAGTGAGACTTGGGGCTATATTGAGAGTAGTGTGACCAATCATTCTGGTTTGTCCAGAACTGAGGGGCTTCCCAGGACATCGGCTTTTAGTACTAAAATCTAGACAGTCCCAAGGAACATAGTATTCCCAGTGCTAAAACCTGGACAGTCCTAGGGGAAAGGTGGGAAAAGCTGACCACATTATTTGGAGGTGAGGACTTAAAAGGACTGTAGGATGGAGTGAAGAGTCTCATGATTCCTGACTGGAGTGAAGATATCACTAATTTTTTCAATGAATTTAATTTGAATTAGCAAGTAACAAGTCTCACTGACTGAATTGCCTCAAAATGGAATTGTTTCTGAGGCCAAATTAGAACTCCCCTTAGAAGTGGAAAGTGAGTTATCCCAGCAGGTCATATCAGTAGGAACCATGTCTTATGGGTAACCCCACATTATTTAGCCCCAGGTTGGGTACCTTGTAGCCACTGAATACATCTTTAGAAATTGTCCAAAACTTTGATTCTATTTAAGCCTATTTCTTCATGCTCTGACTCTCACATACAGAGGTGGGAATGGTTTACATTTCCTTATTTGACACTTTCTTGTGGGAAAAAATGAAGAGGTGACTTAGAGTTTTATAATCATTCATTACTGTCATTAATTAAGAAAGAATGCAAAACCATATAGGGTTTGAAAAATATTTTAGATGTATTTTTAGATTGGCAAGCCTTGTAAAAAAAGATTAATTCCAGAGACTATGCTTTTTTTTCCCCATCCTTAAGGAAGGGGCATTCTTTCGAAGGTTACACTGTTGACATTTTAGTGATTTATCTGGCCTGCATGCATCTAAATGTGGCTTTGTAAAACAATGCTGACGCTTGAGAAGCAACTTGAGATTTAAAATAAGCTTTTAGAACGTCTCCTGGCCTTAAGAACAGGAAGTGACTTATCACTGAAAACAAACTGGCTATAACTCCACAAGTTTGCTTTTTGTCAAAACAAACAAACAAAAAAGCACTGGCGGTGTATCAGTTCAGTTGCTCAGCCATATCCGACTCTTTGGGACCCCATGGACCACAGCACGACAGGCCTCCCTGTCCACCAACTCCCGGAGTCCACCCAAACTCCTGTCCATTGAGTCAGTGATGCCATCCAACCGTCTCATCCTCTGTCGTCCCCTTCTCCTTCTGCCTTCAATCTTTCCCAGCATCAGGGTCTTTTCACATGAGTATAACTGGATCTAAACTTTACAAATTTCTTCCTTGAGACTTAGAGAGACTAAGGGGAGTTTTCTAAATAATTTTTGCTGATCCTTTATTGCTTGTAAGTCAGTAAAAATGCCCTCTGAATGGAAATACACAGATTTAAGGACCAGATTCCCTCACACTCTTACATGTCCTTAAACTAAAATTCCTAAATGAGTGGCCTCATGAAGCATTATGATGCAAGTCTCCAATACCTGAAGTTCAAGTTCCAGTTTTGCTCTTCCTCAGCTCTGTGACTGGGCAAGTGACTTAATGCTTTTCTGTTTCAGTTTCCTTGTCTATAAAATGAGGATAACAGAAGTATTTTTCTCATAAGATTGTTATAAGGAATAAACGAGTTAATATATATAAAGTACGTCAAGCAGTGCCTGGACAATATGTGCTATGGGAGCATTATTTACTAATATAGTATAAAAATATAGTACAATAAAAACATACAACAAATCTTTTTAAGGGCCTGAGCTTTCAAGGACTTCCCTGGTGGCTCAGATTCCACCTGCATTATAGGAGGCATAGGAAATGCAAGTTCAATCCCTGGGTTGGGAAGGTTCACTTGAGGAGGGCATGGCAACCCACTCCAGTATTGTAGACTGGAGAATCTCATGGACAGAGGAGCCTGGTGGGCTACAGTTTGGGGTTGCAAAGAGTTGGACATGACTGAAGCAACTTAGTAGGCATGCGAGAGTTCTCAAACCATTAAATGAGAATCTCTAAACTAGTGATTCTCAATCCTCAATGTATATCAGAATCACCTGGGATACTCTTTAGAAATTCACATGCCCAGGCTTTATGCCAGAAAAGTTAAATCAGGATGTCTGAGGTTGGAGTCCTGAAATCTGTACTTTTAAAAAATTTCTCATGTGTGATTCCAATGCAGAGTATTGAAAACACCTTCTCTACACTGGAGATTGAGCATCAGTGCTTTAGAGGGGCTTTGCGTGTCATATGGCAAGATGGTGTTTGTTTAATTGTTTGATTTTATAACATTTTCATGATTCATTCATTATTCCAAAGGTGTGAGTAGGCCTATTTTGTTGAAGGCTGTAATTTTTTTGATGCTAGAGTGTCCCTCTGTTGCCATTCACACTCAAGTATCTAACACAGGACCAACATATGGTGATGGAGAGGGAGGCAGGAATGGAGGAATAATTGTTGAATTTTACCAACTGTCTTTAAGATCACAATGGTATTTGGGGGGGCTTCTTTGGCAATATAGTGGTTAGGACTTACCTTCCAGTGCATAGGATACCAGTTTGATCCCTGGTTGGAGAGCTAATATCTCACATGCCTGTGGCCAAAAACAAAATCCAAAACATAAAACAGAATCAATATTGTAACAAATTCAATAATGACTTAAAAATGATGCACATCAAAAAAAAAATTTTAACAGTATTTTTAAAGTAAAGAAGGCTACTCAGGTGTGCTACGATTTGGATGAATTCAACACAGGGCTTGCCATTGACCCAAATCATGCCATCCCAGTTTTTGTCTTTTTGTGAGATTTTGTTCATTGTCTTGCTATCTCTGTCAAGGGGTCTCCAAACCAGATCACTCTGAACANACAAATTCAATAATGACTTAAAAATGATGCACATCAAAAAAAAATTTTAACAGTATTTTTAAAGTAAAGAAGGCTACTCAGGTGTGCTATGATTTGGATGAATTCAACACAGGGCTTGCCATTGACCCAAATCATGCCATCCCAGTTTTTGCCTTTTTGTGAGATTTTGTTCATTGTCTTGCTATCTCTGTCAAGGGGTCTCCAAACCAGATCACTCTGAACATTTTGCAAGTGAACTAGCACAGTCAAAGATTTGGTGAATAGTCTGACAAAAGCCTCTCAGGGTAAGAGCTTCAGACACATTTTAATATGCCTGCATGATCTTCAGCTGGATGCTGAACTTCAATTTCCTCATCCAAAACAGGAGCACAATAATCTCTATCACACTGACTCTTATAAAACTCCAATAATACCATATATGGAAGTGTCATATAATACAAGTCCATGGTACTATTCTTTATCTGGGCACTCACACTTACTGCCTTCTGGAGTAGTTGAGAACAGAGAAGATACGTTTTTTTATTTCATGGGCAAAATTTTGCTTACAGAGAAGCAAATATGCTAGAGGACTTCAGGTTCAATAATCTGGTGAATAATATCCACTTTCTATGTAAGCGGGCTTCCCTCATAATTCAGTTGGTAAAGAATCCTCCTGCATTGCAGGAGACCCCAGTTCAATTTCTGGGTCAGGAAGATCCGCTGGAGAAGGGATAGTCTACCCACCCCAGTCTTCTTGGGCTTCCCTTGTGGCTCAGCTGGTAAAGAATCCACCTGCATTGCAGGAGACCTGGGTTCAATCCCTGGATTGGGAAGATCTCCTAGAGAAGGGAAAGGCTACCTAATCCAGTATTCTGGCCTGGAGAGTTCCATGGACTAGTCCAAGGGGTCACAAAAAGTCGGGCATGACTTTCACTTCACTGCATGTAAGTAGTAGAAATATATCAGCACTGTGGTTCCCAGATGATCAAAACTATAACATTTCAGCAATAAATGCTATGCACAGAGGAGGCCAGACAATCCCAGCATTGCTGTTCCTGTTTATTTTTTCCTGGAAAGTTGTCTCAATCAGTTTAATGTATCTTGGTATAACTTTACACAGTCACTAAAGGGGGAGGTTGTCGTGGAGATAGACAAACAGACGGATAGACACAGAGAGAGACAGAAGGAGAGACAGACAGAAAAGAAAAAAAAAGAGCCTCAAAGCAAGAAATCTACACACCAATCCTGTGGTAGCCTAGCAATCAAGGCATTAGCAGCCAAAAAGCTTTTCTTGTGCAGGGGAGTTAATGGATTTATATTATTTGTGGTTATCTGGATTTCAGATTGACACCATAAATATTCAAACTCTGAACTCAGCTGGAAGCAGCCGCGACTGACTTTTCTGTGACCTAGCTGGAAACTTTAAATCAGCTGTCTCCTTGACTTTCAAGGGAATGACATGCTCCAAATCCATGAGATAGCATCTTCTTAGTGTTTTATTACCTCCAGAGGACCTCAGTTCAGTATGGTCTATAACTACAGCCTCTCCTATGAATGCCAAGTCTGGTAAAGATTGCTAAATCATAAAGTACTCTGTAGTGGAGTAGAGATGTCCTGGGCTGTGGGTACAGACTGAGCTTATTGTACACAATGCACTTGTCGAACTTGCATCTAGTATAAACCTTACAACCCATTACTCATGGACTGACATAAATCTACATCCACAGCTCCCTCTGTTCAGCAGATCTTGTGCAGTTAATTTCTTCTTCATTTTCTGTGTTTACTTGTCTCTGGGACGCCGATTTATAGGGTTACTATGCAGGTTTGTTGTTGTTTAGTCACTAAGTCGTGTCTGACACCTTTGTGATACAGTGGACTGTAGCTTACTAGGCTCCTCTGTCTATGGGATTTCCAAGGCAAGAATACTGGAGTACGTTGCTGTATCCTTCTCCAGGGAATCTTCTCCACCCAAGGATTGAACCCACATCTTTTGATTGGCAGACAGATTCTTTATCACTGAGCCACAGGGAAGCTCCACTATGCAGGTATAGAAGATATTTTTGTCGCAGCACATTGTGAGTTGCTTCCAGTTCTTATGCTCAGTAGCCAGCAAAAGTGAGACACTCCTCCAGAAATGGAGTCCATATCTCTCTGGTTCACTTCAGAGGTGATGAGAGGATTTTGGTGCTAGGAGGATGGGGATAGTCCTCTTCATACCCACAATGTTTCGGGGATTGGGGGAACCTTCCACTAGCAACAAGCTTCCTTTTGCTCTATTACAAAGTGTGCTAAAGGTTTGACATTGCCAAATCCATCATAAGAATTGGGCCAGCTCTCTGTCAGCATAACAGATGTGGCAGCAGCCACAATGTCAATAAAGGTTATGTCCTGCTTCAGAGAAAAAGGGGCCAAAACACCAATTAAGTAATTGCTTGGGGGAAAAAAATCAAGCTATCCTTCTAGGCAGGCAATAGCATTATCAGGAAGCTTCCATACATAGGCTGCTCTCCCTTCCTTTCCCGGATGGGTTGAAAAGTGTTATCAGAGAAAGACTGTGTTTCCATTACCAAGAAAAAGGGTAAGACATGAACAATTGCAAATTGTGACTTCGGAGGTCCCATCTATTCAGTGTTTGAAAATCTACTGGGAGTTCTTATCCTTATAATTTGACCCAGACCATAATATACCCCAGATGTTGTAACACTTACTCTGTATATTTGATATAATGCAAGAGGAAAAAAGAAAATAATCCATTAAGATGAAATCAGCACAATGCTAGACTTGGTTTCTATTTTAGTATTATTAAATTCTTAATTTTACATGAGGCATCCTAATCTTTTTTGATGCTTAGGGCCTCTGAATGGTTTAAGCATAACCTGAGTAAAGAGTATTCCAAGGAAAAGGAAAAACCTGAGAAGGGTACTGCAAGAAGAACAACACAGCTGGAGTGAAACCTACATGGGGGGAGTGGCAGGTAATGAAAGTGGAAAGGTAGGCAGGAGCAGACAATTGACCAAACACTTGAAGACAGAACTTGGCTAGACTGCCATGCCAAAGTTCTATAGTGATGAGACACCCTTGCATGACTATTAATAGGAAAGTAGCAGGATCACGTTTGCATCTCAGACAAATCATTCACAACTGTTTAAAAGATGGATTAGAGGAGGGCAAGAATAGAGATGGGCTTCCCAGGTGGTGCTAGTGGGAAAGAACCTGCCTGCCAAGGCAGGGAACATAGGAGACGCGGGTTCAGTCCTTGGGTTGGGAAGATCCCCTGGAGAAGGAAATGGCAAACTCCAGTATTCTTGCCTGGAGAGTCCCATGGACAGAGGAGCCTGGAGGGCTCTGATCCATGGGGACACACAGAGTTGGACACTACTGAAGCAACTTAGCATGCATGCAGGAATGGAGGCAAGTAATGAGTTAAAAGGATGTTGAACTAGGCATGGCAAAATATAAGGAAGGCCTGAACCAGTAAAAGTAAAGATGGAAAGAAACAATACGTAAAGGTGAAATTAACTGAGATGATGAGTGATTAGTTATGAAGACTAAGGAAGCTGGCTCTCTCAATGATAAAGTTGTCTTTTCTTAGTCTGTGTGACTAGAGATATTATGGTGCCACCAAAGAAGGTGAAAAATATTGTAAGAAGAGCAGGTTGGGGAGAAAAGTATTAGCTTAGTTCTGAGCAGGTTCAGTTTGAGTCTTTGGTGAATATTGGTCCTAATTTCCCGACCTGCTGTAAATAGTTGCTGCAGTTGCCCATTTACCATCACTGTTAGACATAAAGTTTCATTCCTATAGTAAAGTCACACTTTTGGAGTAAGATGTTACGCTCAGTCTCTAGTCACATTTCAGAAGCAGGTTTGTGTTTGTAATTCATGAGACAATACATTCCCATCTATTCCCTTTGAATTCTAAACAGTTCTTTTTTTTTTTTTTTTCTCTAAATAGTTCTTAACTCAGAACTTCTGTGATCTGTTTAGTTTAATGCAACACAGAGAAACAGGATGCTAGGAGGAGTAGGAATGCTCTGGAAAAGAGGTAATTAACACCAGATAATCAAAATCTGAAGAAAAATATCTCGAAGTTTAGCAGATTGATACAATACCAAGTGTGAGTAACTTCTATGGAGAAATCCTAGCATTAATTCTGTTGGCCATCTAAAATTGTCTTGGATACAAAAAATGAACACCTGTTTAAGACAAAAAGTGCAGTGTTTTGACTCTATAATCAAATAGCAGAGTGTTGAGAGGCAGTTGGTCTCAGGGATGATCAGAAACTAGGTTGTGAATTCCATCAGTTTCTCTCGATTGCTATCTCTCATTTCTGTTTCTCTTTATGTCCCTAATTCATTCTCTTATATGGGCTCTCTCTAAGTGCTGGAAATATTGTCCATTGGTAGATCTCAGGATTTCAGTTAAAAGCCTTTCCTCTCTAGAGGAACTGTTTCTCTTCCATAATTTCAATCTGAAGAAGCCGGGGCTCAGTGGAAAGAGTGTTATGATTTACTACCTCTAGTAAAATCGCACATTTGAAGAGTAAATGAACAATATTTCCTTGCCCTGTCCAAAAGTGGTGCTATTCTCAAAAGAAAGGAGATACACCTACCAGATAAAGCGGTACATGCATGCTGTGCTGCTACTGTAAAAATTATGCAAAAATTTGTGCATACCACGCCATGCCTAAGTTTCACGTAAGGGCCATGAGAGTTTATTATGCAAACACTGAGCTAAGTCTCACTCTGAGAATGTGCTGTTGGGCAGGAGCCATTAGAGTACTCCCTTTTCTGATTCATGACTCACTCCCTTGTGCTCCTATAGCATCAAATGTGTGCATCTGGTAAATCACTTAATACACTGTCTTGTAATTGTTATTTATGTGCCTATCTTCATCTGTAAACTGTGAGCTCCTTAAGATCAGCGACTATCTTCATAGTTTGTATGCTCAGTTCCTGGTACATTATTTCAGTGGCATTCTTTCTCCTGCTAGAGAAGAAAAACTAAAAACTCACTATTTCGTAATTTGAAGTTCTTTTCACAAGTGACAGAAGCAGCAAATCTTTCAAGCAACAATGTGGAGGGAAAAAGCTGTACACTGCATTTCATACAACTATTGTTATTGAAAAGTAAGATTACTCCTGAAAGTCCCAGCACTCTTCCCATAGTAACCTCTGAGAAATGTTTGCTGCTTGATTAGAAACATGGAATGGGAGGAACGGAAGTAACTGTTAGTCTTCTTGTATTTTTCATAATGAATATAGTAATACTAATGTATGTAAAGAGGATATTAATAAATTACCAGTACCTGGTATTGTGTTTGGAACTTTATAGTAATCAAGAATTCATGCTGTGCTAATGACACGCTTTTCTTCTCCCTAAACAGTATGAAATTGTGAATCTCTTGACTAGTGTTCAGGGTGGAGTTGGTAAGTATGGAACATTAGCAAATGTACTGCCCTGCAGATCAAACATATGATTTTCTTTCTCACCAGCAATATCCCACAATTCACACAGCCAATCATCCACCAAAGGCTGAAAGTAACTGTTAAATTCCAGCAATCTTACTTGACTTTTAACTATTTTTTTGACATTACTGATTCTTGCGCATCTATACAGAGAAAAGAGCGCTTGAAGAAATTATAGGGCCTCTTCTGAGATAGTTGCAATATCTTGGTCTTGTTAAAGGGATCACACACCTCTATACTTCTTCCTCCAAAGCATTAGACACTAGAAAAGTAATTTGAATAGATCTATGAATTGGCTTCTGCTCCACCAAGGAGATTGTCATATGCAAGAGCAACATTTAGGACAAAAAATCTAACCATATGTAGATTCCTAGTTTTGTTCCCAAAATAACTCCTGGTGTTGTTGGCTCTTTTTCCTCATCTAGTTACCATCTGGGGTTTGTGTATGTCTGTGTGTGCACACGCACAAGCAATAATACCTCCTCCCCGCAATCTGCCAAGAACAGATACTCTCCATCAACCTCTCCCACGCTTATATACTTCACTGAACCAGGAATGCAGAAAGGATTTCAGATAGAATGAAGAGGCCGGTTTCTCCCTTCCGGTCAAAGATTTTACATGCATTTCATGCTTGCCTTAAAAAAAAAAAAAGTTGATCTGTAAAGAGAGGGCAAGGAGACTGATGGCAATAAGAATTAATTTGCAAAAGTCTAGGATGTTATGTGAGGGCCTCCCTGGTGGTTCAGTGGTAAAGGAAACGCCTGCCAATGCAGAGACGTAGGAGACCCAGGTTCAGTCCCTGGGTCAGAAAGATCTCCTGGAGAAGGTAATGGCAACCCACTCCAGTATTCTTGCCTCGAGAATTTCATGGGTAGAGGAGCCTGGTGAGCTAACCATGGGATTGCAAAGAGTCGGATGCAACTGAGTGCACATACACACAGGATGTATGTGAATCCTTGATCTTAAGAAAATGTATGGAAGTGTTTAAGAGCTTGAGTGCTACAAATATTTTTGTATAAACTGAACAACTGACTCAAACCATGGCCTGTTTCACTTTTGCTTCATGAACTTATTTCACATTTCTTTGGTTTAGAAATGACCAGGGCATTGAACTAATTAAAAAAATAATTTAATATGTAGGAATAAATCCTAGCCAAGCTGAGACCTTGTCAGCCAATTTCAACCTGGAGTGCAACCTTAGAACAGAATAGTAAATCTCCTATAATAGGGGTTTCCAGATCCAGTATATCATAGAATGCTTTGCATACTTGTCAGGAAGCACAATTCACCTCACCAACTGCCCTCACAAACTTCCTGAAACATGAGGGGTTCAGTGTATTAATGGGAAACCAAAAGTGCTGGGGAGAGAGACGCTGGATTTAGGCACAGGCAATAAAGGGGAAGCAGGGCTTACCCTTGGGAAGCAAGAAGGAGCTAGGGATTCAATGGAAGTGAAAAATGGAGGTAGAGGAGGATGAAACCAGAGACCACTCTGCCTTCCCCTCTTCCCCTTGTGAGGCAGATTGATACACACAGGAAGCAGCTATTCCAGGCTTTGTTTCCTTTATCCCAGAGAACAGGTCAAGGAAAGGACAAAGTAGCCATCGTGCACATGAAGACTTAGAGGTGGATTACAGGAGGGGCTTGAGAGAGAGTCTATTTACCTTTCTTTCTTTCTTTCTTTTTTCTTTAATAAGGGAATTCTGCTACTTTGAGTGAAAGATGCAAAATATCAGGCTCCCTGCTGGCTGGATATGCTGGCGTGATATGAATCATTTTGCTTGGCTATCCTATACCTGGTCAAAAAGAACTCTATGTTGGTTGATGCTCACTGAACACCCCTGCTGGACCACCTTTAGGAGATGGTGGAGTGGGAATGACTGAAGAAATTTGGGATAATGAACTAAGAGAAATCCTCTGTGACCTTACATTTCTATGTGTAATGTTGAAAATTCCCAAGTCAAGTCTCAAATCTTGATTAAGACTGTTTACATGGTAAAGAAGGGGTAAAGAGAAGAGTAATTCTTGAATGAATTATTTTTAAAGAATTTATTGATTTAGATAGCAAAGCATGGAAGAGAAGCAGGGAGAAGATGTGCTGCCTGAGGCAGAAGAAATGGGCACCTTTCATATCAGGCGATCTGAGACACACACACACACACACACACACACACACACACACACACATATATAAAGAATGAAGATAATGTGACAAGAGTAAATGTTTTCTAATTCCATTCTAGTTCCACTGATGAGCCACAATATGCAAAGTACTTTTGTACATAATGCCTCATGTTTCCAGAGTATAAGAAACAATATCTTTCTTAGTTTAACTTATCTCAAAGGAAGAGACTGGTCCCAGTCTTTTTCTTCTTTTTTTTAGCCCTGCCATGCAGCGTGTGGGATTTTAGTTCCCAAACAAGGGATTGAACCTGTGCTGCCTGCTTTGGAAGTGTAGAGTCTTAACCAGTGGACCACCAGGGGAGTCCTGGGACCAGCCTTAATAGTTTAGGACAATGGATTCTGATTTCATAAGCCTATGTCATTGTAACCAGATTATAAATATATGTACCAGAAATTTGTGCCAGAGTCATAAGAATGCAGGGGAATTTTCAGATTTTAGCAAGTTTGCAGGGATTTTCAGTCATACCAGTTATCATGTGACTAGCAAACTTTAATTTCTGAGGAAGTCACTGAGATGAAATAGACTTCAAAATCCACACTATCATTCATTAGAATGTTATTTCTCCTTGGAAATTTTCAGCTCAAGGGAAAATGATGCATAGTCATAGGGTAAATAAAGCAAAATCAGATACCAATTGTTACTCCAAAGAGTGTTGTAGATGATTTCTGAAGTGTTTGGCCTATCACTAAGATTTCAAACTCATAGAGCAATGACAGGTTTTATTTTTTGGGGGAAGGTTCTCATTAATATTAACAGAGTGTAGCACAATAAATCCTGAAACTCACACTGAACACATGATTTAGCTTTGACCGTAACCAAGAGATCACAAACACAGAAATTTATCTTCTTGATGTTTTAACCTCTTGATCAGAGAGTCTGCTATTGGGTGGATGGAGATGCCAGGCCCCTTGTTCCACACAAGATACAGAGTCGTGGCTTTTTAGACGTGTTTTTTCAGTCTTGAGGCTCTGCTCATCTTCTAAATGGCATATACATTTCCATATATTCTTCTACTGGTTTTGTCATTATTATTATTTTCCTCAAGAATGCCAAACATGGAGGCTCAGATAGAAAGGATATGAAAGATTATTTAGGGTAATCTGAAGAAGGAAGATTTTGTACCATGAGCTGTGTGTACATTTCATTCTATGATGACCTTTCTGGCATAACTATTGTGATCACATGTCACCAAAACTAAATTAATAATTTTGTCCTTACTATGTGGTAGGGTCTGAGTGAGGAACTATAGTGAATATTAACACATTTCATAAGTTGTCTTCATGACAGCTTATGGCTTGTTGAATAGAAACACTTACAAACATTAGGTAAAATCCAATAATAAAGAATTTAAATAGCATTTCTAGACAGCAATAGCAATGTTATCAAAGGGCACCTATGATTAATTACTCAAGAAATTGTACAGACAATAATTGCTGAAATGTTTCAGAGAAAGGAGAGATCCCTTTAGGCTAGGCTTGGAAGGGACATTGTTAAGGGAAAATATGGTTTAATTTAGGCTTGCCAGGATAGGAAGGATTTGGATAAGTAGAGAGGAATACCATGTATTTTGAGTATCAAAAGAAAGAGAAATAAATGATTATTCCTCTCATACTTACTACAGACATAGCTCTATGCTGGGTATTTTCACTACAGTAATTTATGTAATAGATATCATTATTCCCTTCAGACTTCCCTGGTGACTCAGCAGTAAAGAATCCACCTGCAATGCCGGACACACAGGTTTGATTCCTGGATCAGGGAGATCCTCTGGATGAGCCAACCCACTCCAGTATTTTTGCCTGGAGAATCCCATGGACTGAGGAACCTGGCAGGCTACAGTCTATAGAGTCACAAAGAGTCAGACACGATTGAAGCAACTGAGCACAGTGCACATTCCCAATTAATAAAAAGGGAAACTGAAGCTCACAGAGGTGAATTACTTTGACTAATATAGCTATGAGTAATAAGAACATGAAATTTCACTTTCTTCCGTGAAATAGTAATAGAGAACAATTTCACCTTTCCAAGCTGGAACAAAATATATGGAATAACTTGTTTAGTTGTTGAACAATACAATGCAGGTCTGTGATCCCTAAGATAAGAAATAAATGAAGGAACCCCTATTCTGTCCCAACTTACTACTTGGAGTTTCTAGGCCATAGGATAAAGTGAGGGAACCCAAACAGAGCCTGATGGTCTTGCAGGAAAACTAAAGTGATTGAAATTTTTGAAATAGAGTATCATAGAAGAAAACGATTTATAGGAAGACTTTTAAAAATATGCAGATGAGTTCTTTTAAGTAATTGATTAACTATATGTGGATATATAAGAAAAAACTATTCATGTATAGGCAAAGATTCCTGGCAAATAGTATGCTAAACATTTCCTAGAGCTCACAAAAAGTAAAGAATAGTTTGTACCTTTAAGATCCAAAGTGGAAAGATCTTATAAAACATGGTTCATTTGGCAAAGCACTAAAAAAATATAGTGTTTTTAGTGGGAGTAAATTAATAGATTAAAGAATATTCTTGGCCTCCTTAATTATATGTAGAAAAAAGATTCAAAGGATCAAACAAATAACTTGACTACGTTGTAGAACAAAGTCTAAAACTATTTAAAGGAATAACAACAATCCAGAACTTACAACACAAAATTTAACATGTCTTGATCCAAACAAGAATTACCAGGCATGTATAGAAACACGAAAATGTGATCTTACAAGAAGACAATACATCATTAGAAACAGACTTAGAAATGAGAGAGATAATGGAAATAACAGTAAATAATATTAAAACAGCTTTCATACATGTACTTCATCTGATAAAGAAGATAAAGAAAAATATAAACATGATAAGAAAAAAACAAAAATGTATAAAAAAGGCCCAAATAGAAAACCTAGTAAAAAAAAAAAATGCAATACTTTAACTAAAACTATACTAGATATAATTATAGTAGACATTGCAAAAGACATCATGGTAGACATTGCAGAAGAAAATGTCATTGAAAATAAACACATTGCAAAAGAAACTGCCTAAAATGAGGGTCAGGAAGAAGAGATCAAAAAATAAACAAAGCCTAATGATAGTATGACAATGTAAACTATCTAAAATAGATGTGACTGGAGCCCTAACAAGAGAAGATAAAGACCAAAAAATGTGAAAAATCATGGTTAGAAATTTTACAGAAGTTTGATAAAAACTGTAAGCCCATACATATCCAAAACCTCAACAAAACTCAGACAATAATATTACCTTTTAAAAATTCACATCAACAAACTAAGTGGTTAAAAATCCAGAATGAAGAGAAAAATAAAATAGTAATTGAAAAATTTAAAGTTGTGTTAAAAGCAGCCACTGGGAAAAAAGATACAAATGCTCAAAGTAGTACAGAGTAAAAGTGGTAAGAAAGATAACTAACTTCTCTTGAAAAATTGTGGAAGCCAGGAGACAATAAAGTAATTTTTTAAGGCATTGTAAAATAAAAGTTGATTTAGAATTCTGTACTGAGAAAAAATTATGTTTTAATAAAGACAGAAGATGTAAGACAATAAAAGATGAGAGAATCCATTACCAACAAATTTGCACCTCAAGAAAGGTTGAAAGAAATTCTTTATGCAGAAGGAAGATAATGCCAGATGGAATTCACATCTACACAAGGAAATAAGTAGCACTGGACATATTAACATATGAATAAATATAGAAGGCATTTCAACTCAAATTAATCACTCCAAAAGATAACTATGAGACTGAAAATAATGGCAATGAATTTGAAGGTTTATAATTTATGTCAGAGTAAAATGTATAAAAGTAAGGGTTGGGAGAGAGTAAATTAAAATATAACTCTCTAACATTCTTACATTTTATGCAAAGTGGTAAATATAATTTGAAGTTAGAGTACAATGTTAACAATATATACTATAAACCCAAGAACAACCATATTAAAATAACAAAAGAAGAGGTATAATTAACACTGGAGAGAAGAATTCCTATAATATATCCAATTCTTCCAAAGAAGATAAGAACAAAGGAAAAGAACAAAAAGCAGATTATAAAAATGTTTTTTTTAATGGAGGATTTAAACCAACTCTATTGATAGTTACAGCATATGTAAATGGCCTGTTACTCTGGGTATTTCTTGACTTCCTACTTTTGCATTTCAGTCCTCTATAACAAAAAGGACATCTTTTTTGGGTGTTAGTTCTAAAAGGTCTTATAGATCTTCATAGAACTGTTCAACTTCA
>SJYA01011742.1:0-12394 GCA_006410615.1 Neotragus moschatus
ATATGGATTTATCTCTGGACTTTCTGTTTTGTTCCATTGATCTATTTTCCATTCTTCTTTCTCAAGATTGCTTTGACTATTTGAAGTTTTTTGTATTTCCATACAAATTGTGAAATTATTTATTCTAGTATCTCCATCTTCAGCTACAAAGAATGTAATCACTTTGATTTTGCTATTGACCATCTGGTGATGTCCATGTGTAAAGCAGTCTCTTGTGTTGTTGAAAAAGGATATTTGCTGTGACTAGTGCATTCTCTTGGCAGAATTTGGTTAGCCTTTGCCTTGCTTAATTTTGTTCTCCAAGGCCAAATTTTCTTGTTTTTTCAGGTATATCTTTACTTCCTACTTTTGCTTTCCAATCTGCAATAATGAGTAGAAAAAAAATTTTAGGTGTTAGTTCTAGGAGGTTTTCTAGGTTTTCATAGAGCTTATCAGCTTCAGCTTCTTTGGAGTCAGTGGAAAGGGCATAGACTTGGATTACTGTGATGTTGAATGGCTTGCCTTGGAAACAAGCTGAGATCATTCTGTCATTTTTGAGGTGCACCCTAGTACTGTTTGCATACTTTGTTCATGATAACCAGGTAAATTGTTGTTGTGAGGTTGTGAAGATACAACTCTTCCTTTACAATTTTAGACTTCTTCAGTGGTAACATTTACCTACTGAGAATGACCTAAATATTATACATGACCAAACCGACTCAGATCACTTTATAGCACTCCTTCTCACACACTCTTAATTTTGTCTCTTGAGAAATTTTCCACCAAGCATTGTGAAGTAGAAACTACTTTCTTCACAACTATATCTCCAGCACTTAAAACTGAGTCTGGCATATACTATGTTCTCAATATATTTTCAGTTCAGCTCAGTTTAGTTCAGTCACTCAGTTGTGTCCAACTCTTTGCGATCCCATGAATCACAGCACGCCAGGCCTCCCTGTCCATCACCAATGTATTTTAGTTGTTAAATAAATATTTCACATCCATATGTGTGTTAGTCACTCAGTTGGATGCAATTCTTTGTGACCTCTATGGACTGTAGCCCTTCAGGCGCCTCTGTCCATGGACTTCTCCAGGCAAGAATACCAGAGTGAGTTGCCATTCCCTTCTTCAGGAGATCTTCCCAACCCAGGAATCAAAATTGGGTCTCTCACACTGCAGGCAGATTCTTTACTGACTGAGCTGTCAGGGAAGCCCTGGTAGTCTGGTAGTCTGGCATACAGTATGTTCTCAATGTATTTTATTTGTTAAATAATTATTTCACATCCACATGAAATAAAGTTTAATGATTGTTTTTTAATTACATTGTTTTATTTTCATTATTTTTGGTATATTATTCAGATTTTATGTCTAAAATATTGTCATTTTATTCCTTTTTTAAAAAATGTTTTATTTTGTACTGGGGCATAGACAATTAACAGTGTTTTGATAGATTCATGTGAACAGAGAAGGGACTCAACCATACATATACATGAATTCATTCTCCCCTAAACTCATTAATTTTAAATACTTTCTTGAATCATTTTTAAAAACACTTTCTAAAATTATTATTCTAGAGGTATACCCAATATCCCTTAGGTAGTTTTTAGAAATGCTTAGCTTCTGAAGCACTCATCTAACACTCAAAGTAGAAGAGAAATATTTTCCCAATCTACCTACAGTTTGCAAGGCTCCACGTTTCCCCACCACACTGGTATTTTTCCATTCCCAAATAAAGTCACATTAAATTTCATTCATTCAAACCCCTTCCAATATATGCTGGGTCTGCCAGAGTGAGGAATAAGACTCTGCCAGCCGTGTACCTCTTAATGGCTGTTCACCTTGCTACACAAATATCCATAGAAGGTTTGAAATGACTTCTTGTAAGGGCCTGATTATTTTCTTGGACAAGGACTTTATGTAAATTGTAGGAAAAGTGGGAGGAATAGTGTTTTTTTTTTTCCCCCACTTCCTTTGTTTTAAAAGGTGGCTGCTGAAATCTCTGTCAGGGCCCCTCCATCTCTCACCCTGTGCTCCTAAAACAAAGCTCCTAAAAAAGCAAAATGATTAGACTGCTTAGAAGCCTCACCCGGGAAAATCCGTGATTTACAAATTAGGAATGAATGTGGAAATCAATAAAACCTTAGGATCGCCTCACTTATCTGTAGTACTTGACTCTATGGCAGAGTTAGAGTGGGGTGAATTGGGGCAGGGTGGAACAGGCAGTTTGGGAAGGGAGTTAAAGTACTTGTGTGGTCCTTGGCAGGTCTGAGGCCACAGAAAAAGATTCAAATGGAGAAGGAAAAGCAATAGATGATAAGAGGGGGGGCATGGAAGGAGGGAACACACACACACAAAAATGTCAAAAGTAAGTATTTGAACTAAAAGATCAAGAATGAGAAAAAGAAATCTCTGTTATCTTTTGAAGAGTAATTCTGCTCTCGAGACTGAATAGATCTGAACAACTGGAAATTCTCCGCTTTCATGTTTTCCTCTTCCTCCTCTTTCTGATTTGTCCACTTTTTTCTTTTTTCTTCTCTGCCAAAGTCCAAAATGGTGATTAGGTATCAGAAAGAAAGAAGCAGAGCTGTCTTAAATTCCTGTGGTTCACAATTTCAAGTTTGATTTTTTTTTTTTTTAATAGGGACTCTATGGTTTGGATTCATGCGATACAGAGAATTAGGTACTGTTATGCAAGCAGAATCACTGAATAAAAGTTTTTCCTCTGAGTGCTGATTGTTATCCACCCCCTACTTATCTAGCTAAACAATACACAAACCTGCCTAATTTTCTCTGCCCCCTAGAATTGAATCCTAAATTCTAGAGAAATAAATTTCTGGGACAGTAACAGAAGTGAAATCCTTGGTCCTGGTCCTAGCTGCCCACAGAGTGGTTTTAGTGCATCTCAACTTGCCTTAAATCATAATTATTATTCTCTATTTTTTTGTCCATTGAGTTTCCATCTTATTCTCCCATTTTGGTCATTCTAACAGAGAATAGTCTGTGTAACCAGAGGATTATGTATGGAAGTGACACATAAATGAATGGGGGCACCCTCTCACAATACTTTATCCAAATCATGTATGTATATTCATTACAGTGAAAACTGTAAAGCACCACACAAAGAATTATTCATTCATCTCTCTCTCTTCCCCACATTTCATCCCCTTGTCCTTTTTGCAGACATGCACTAACGATATGACTTCAATGATCCTATGTAAGTTCCTCTCCAGAAATGCCACAGTAAGTGGTAGTTATAATGTCAAATTTCAGCAGCTGGCTCTCCAGTATGGACTTGTTTAACCCAAGTGTCATTCAGCTGGTAATCACCTTTCTTTCCTGGAAAAACCGCAGGAGTGATGCTGCATCAGCAGTGAGAAAGATAATAAAAGGGAGCAACTTAGAGAGGAAGGGAGAAAGAGATAGGCCTTGCACATTAATAAATATGGAAAGTGAATATGGCTAACAGAAAGGTTGACTTTAAGCTGTAGCTCATCTCTCGTTTCCCTCCCACCCTCCTAACTAAGGGAAAGAGTATGTCTAGAAAACTGAAACCATCAGGTCAAGCAAGCTCTTGAGGAATGGCTGACAGTCGGTATTCCCTAATTAGGTGACAGATTCAATAAGTTTATGAAATGGACCATTGGTTCTAAAATAGTTGAATCTTTCCTGTTCTTTGGAGAATTTATAATTCTCTCTGGAAAGCACTCATACTCAGGACCTATTAGAAAGTTGAGGGTAATTTTACAGGTTGGAGAAATTGAAGACACATCATGATTTTCTGACAACTGAGTTTAAAATATTGAAATCACAATCTTTTTACTGGCTGAACCCAGTCCACTGAGTAAGTCAAATTCAAATGGTATAACTCTTAACTTCCTATAATTATTGCATGTTTTATGGGGAAATATTAAATTGACCTAATGGGAAGTATAAAAGTTCAGATTTAGATAGTTTAAGAAAGAATTTCTCTTGAAGATTTATTATTTTGTAGTAAACATCTTAGAGAAGTTTTATTTGCATCACCAGTCTGCACAAAGATGCATTCAGGAGAATTCTAGGTAAGCTTCTTCTACTTTTGTCTGGGCTTCCCTTGTGCCTCAGCTGGTAAAGAATCCACTGGCAATGTGGGAGACTTGGGCTCTATGCTTGGGTTGGGAAGATTCCCCTGGGGAAGGGAAAGTATTCTGGCCTGGAGAATTCCATGGACTATATAGTCCATGGGGTCACAAAGAGTTGGACACAACTGAGTGACTTTCACTTTCACTTTTCTACTTTTGCCTAGGAGAATAAAGTATCTTCTTCTCTATAGTACTTATGTCAGATGGATAGCTTTCCTTCCTCGTCAAATGTCCAATTTCCTTAGCTTTTGCATAGGCAACTCAATATTTTCAATATATCAGTATAGAAAGAGCCATTACTCTTAATGTTTGGTTTTTGGGATATGACCTG
The DNA here is from genome assembly GCA_006410615.1 of Neotragus moschatus. NCBI lineage: Eukaryota > Metazoa > Chordata > Mammalia > Artiodactyla > Bovidae > Neotragus > Neotragus moschatus. Next base: position 4,429 of record SJYA01011742.1, read on the forward strand.
GCTATCTACACATTTATTAAGAATTCTATATAAATACTTACAGATATGATTTCTACAGCTAATATATAAGTGAAGATTTGTGATATATTATGCTCATTCTGTACTTTCCATGACACTGTATATTGCAAGCTCACTTTAGATAAATAAGTATAAATATATACATAATACATATAAATATATTTATGTATGTTAGTTGTTCAGTAGTGTCTGATTCCTTGCGACTCCATGAACTATAGCCTGACAGGCTCCTCTGTTCATGAAATTCTCCAGGCAAGAAGACAAGTGGGTAGCCATTTCTTTCTCCAAGAGAACTTCCCAACTGAAGGATTGAACCTGAGTCTCCTCCATGGCAGGTATATTCTTTGCCATCTGAGCCACCAGGGAAGCTCATATATATGTATGTAGATATTCAAATGGAAAAGAGCGACAACCCAACCCAGTATTCCTGCCTGGAGAAACCCAGTGACAGAGGAGCCTGGCAGGCTGTAATCCCTAGGATCAAGAAGAGTTGGACACAACTGAAACGACTTAGCATGCACGCATTTATTCAAAAGTCTTTGTTGTCAAAATGTTATCTTTGGACTGCCTACATTAGAGGCGAGAAAATGACTGCCCATGGGCTAAATCCAGCCCATTATCTGTTTTTGTAAAGTTTTCCTGGGAAGACATCCATACTTATTTGCTTATGTATTATCTCTGACTGCATTCGTTCCATAGCTGCAGATTTGAATAGTTGTGACAGTGACAGTCTGTCTGGCTAAAATATTCATTATTTGGTCCTTTACAGAAAAAGTTTGCTGATTCCTGATCTACATAAATAGTAATGTCATAATATAAAAGAATTGTTATTACTCAGAAGATACCTAGGCCCAACTGAACAGAATCCATTGAAAAGAGAGTAGAGTTGGTGAAAAAAGTCCCCATTATTGTATTCACCAATCATCCACAAAACTTATTTAGTGTTCACTATCTCCCAGTCACTATTTGAGTGCTAAAAATATAGCAGTGAACATAGCAAAGTCACAACCCTCCTAGAACTTTGTTTTTTTGTGTGTGTGTGATGGAGTCAGAAAACAAACATACAAGTAAAATAATTTGAGAAAGTCATAGGTACTAAGAGGAAAATGAACAGGAGTAATGGTATAGGTCAGTTTATTATGCCTAATAGAAATACATAACACAAGCCCCATACACATTTTAAGGTATTTTAGAGTACCTCCAATTAAAAGTTTAACAAGTGAAATAATTTTCAATATTATTTTATTTAACCCAATATGTGCCAAACATCATCACTTCAACATGTAATATAGATGAGATATATTGCATTATTTTTTCATACTAAGTCTTTGAAATTCAGAGGTTTTTTTACTCTTATATTTGCAATTCACTTCAATTCAGAGTAGCCATGTTTCAAGTACTCAGTACCACAGTATGACTACTGTTTTGGACAGTGTAAATCTAGAGAGTGACTGAAGAATCTTCTCTAAAAGGTGGCATTTGATCTATTAATAATACATGATTAATGAGAAGGCTGCTAGACAAGAGGACTGAGGCAAAATTAAGGAGCTCCTGGAAGTGGAAGTGGGGTGACTGAAGATCAGAAGAAGGAAAGACTGGGAGCATATGAGGCAGAAAGGAAGGCAGGAACTAGAGAACCGGAGACCTTTCTCTGTTAGGCTATCTAAGGAGCCTAAATTTAGTTCTAAATCTGATGAGAACCCCTTGAGTGGTTTTGAGCAGAAGATTACTATAACTTGACCATTCTTTTCTCAAAAATAGCTCTCATTAATGTGCCTTTCTATGTGTCTCCTCTACAGTGTATACAGGGACAAGAATTAAACAAGGACTCATTGCAATCGATTAGAAAGTCATTTTGGTAGTCTAGTTATAAGAAAACAGTGACTTGGATATTTGTGTAACATCTTATGGATTCCAAAATTCTTATACACACATGCCTCTAGTGTTATTAGCTAGTATATGAAGTGATTAGCACTGTTCTTGATGTGTAGTATGTACTCAATATTTCTTCATATTATTAAGAAACAAATCTGGAAGATCAGTCTACATAAGATAGAGCAGTACTTTGACAGTCAGTCTTCCTTTGTAGCCAGGTAATCTTAGATTGCTTGATTTAGGCAAGGAATAGAGACTATACAATGTTTTCTTTTCAGTTTGGAAGGGTTTATTTATAAACAATAGTAGGAAAAACAGGAGTATCAAAGAACTCTAGAAAATCCTCACAGTTTAATTACTCCTTCAATAGCAAGTGTTCTTTGCCCTCAATTATAGGGCATTAATGTCTATGGAAGTCACTATTTTTCCCCCTCTTTGTAGTTCCTCTCTTCTCCATCTGAGGAATTATTCTCTTATTTCTCTTATTTCCTACCTCAGATTCTTAGCAGCGTCCTGTGGAGGAGCGCTTCAATTTTATAAAGGGTGATCAGGTGAAACTTGAAAAAGGTAAATGATCCTTATGTGGTTCTCTCAGATAGAGCTAGAGAAACAGTGATGTTGGCAAAACTGAAGAGCAGTGCAAAAACTGAAATGTTTGAGGATCAATAGGAACACTAGTGTGACTGAAGCAAAGCAAGAGAGGGAGAGAAAAATAGAAAATGAGGTTCTGATAATGAGAGCTAACCTACTTGGGGTCTTATAGGTCATTGCAAGTCCTTTGAAATCTACTCAGAAGGAAATGGGAAGCCACTGGAGAGTTTTGTACTTTGGAGTGACCTGAACTGACTTCAATTTAAAAAGAAATTTTCCCATGAGGAAAATACAAAGAGATATAAACACAGAAAGCAAGAAATCAGTTGAGAGGATATGACAACATTCAGGGAGCAATATCGGTGTCTTGGAAGTGGTGAGAATGGTCAGACACTTCAGGGAAAGCTCCAGATTTGAAAGAGCTTGATCAGCGCTTCTAAGAATTCTCCTGATTTGGACAAAGCTGGCTTTTCTACCTCCTTTGTTTACCTGTAATTGCCCATCTGGACATAGTCTGTAGTATTATAAATGCCTACCACCTAAGGAGAATTTGGTAGCACTCCAGACTCCTGACTCAATAAGGCATTGTGGTTCTTGATGACTTATTTCTCAACCTGGATATGAAATTGAAAGGAAATGTATCTGAGGAAGAAGCCAACCCTTAGGTGATGATAATGAAAATGACCTGTAAAATGGGAGGACCAGTTACTTTAAGGTCAACAACATCAAGTCTTCTTAGCTCAGGTCCACGTTGAAATTGGCGTGGCAACTTCTGTTTGCTGCCTTTACCTCGGTGCCTTTACCCATTTGGCTTCTGGTTGCAGCCTTCCTGACAGAGGGTACCTGCCCACCCATGGTGAGTGCAATCAGATGGAAGGCACGTTCCCCATCCAGCTGCCCAATGCCCACTCCAACCATCTGGAGTCACTAGAGCATGACCGCTCCAGCTGGGGTGGGTGAGAAAGCACTGTGAAAAAAAGCTGGAGATTTAAGGAGTCTGTGCAGTTCAATAAAGAGAACTGGATTCCAGTATCAGTCAGGAGATCTGAAATCTGTTCTCTACTCTCTTATAGAAAATACAATATACATAAATACTTTCAATAAACATAGAGTAACCATGTGTAAAGAATATTTAGGGATGATTATTTATATACATCCAGTGCCATCACTTCATGGGAAATAGATGGGAAAACAGTGGAAACAGTGTCAGACTTTATTTTTCTGGGCTCCAAAATCACTGCAGATGGTGACTGCAGCCATGAAACTAAAAGACACTTACTCCTTGGAAGAAAAGTTATGACCAACCTAGATAGCATTTTCAAAAGCAGAGATATTACTTTGCTGACTAAGGTCAATTTAGTCAAGGCTATGGTTTTTCCAGTAGTCATGTATGGATGTGAGAGTTAGACTGTAAAGAAGGCTGAGCGCCGAAGAACTTATGCTTTTGAACTGTGATATTGGAGAAGACTCTTGAGAGTCCCTTGGACTGCAAGGAAATCCCACCAGTCCATTCTGAAGGAGATCGGCCCTGGGATTTCTTTGGAAGGAATGACGCTGAAGCTGAAGCTCTGGTACTTTGGCCACCTCATGTGAAGAGTTGACTCATTGGAAAAGACTCTAATGCTGGGAGGGATTGGGGGCAGAATGAGAAGGGGACGACAGAGGATGAGATGGCTGGATGACATCACTGACTCGATAGGCATGAGTCTGAGTGAACTCTGGGAGTTGGTGATGGACAGGGAGGCCTGGCGTGCTGTGAGTCATGGGGTCTCAAAGAGTCGGACACGACTGAGCAACTGAACTGAACTGAACTGAACTGAACTTTAAGGAATTTGTATTCTATCAATAGAAATAAACACATCAACTAAGAAAATATGTCAAATATTATTAAAATATATGGGAAAATGTTGTATAGACATGGATTAGGGTGGGACTGGACTTCCCTGGTGGCTCAGATAGTATAGAATCCGCCTCTAATGCTGGAAACCTGACTGATGCCTGGGTTGGGAAGAACCTCTGGAGGAGGGCATGGCTACCCACTCCAGTATTCTTCCTGGAGAATTTCCATGGCCAGAGGAGCCTGATGNACTGAACTGAACTGAAGTGACCTTTGTTACTGTTGTTCAGTCACTAAGTTGTGTCCAGCTCTTTGCAATCCCATGGACTTCAGCACACCAGGCTCCCCGTCCTCCACTATCTCCCAGAGTTTGCTCAAATCGATGTCCACTGAGTTGGTTGTGCTATTTAACCATCTCGTCTGTGCTGCCCCCTTCCCTTTATGCCCTTAGTCTTTCTCAGTGAATCAGCTCTTTGCATCAGGAGGCCAAAGTGTTGGAGCTTTAGCTTCAGCATCATTCCTTCCAATGAATATTCAGGGTTGATTTCCTTTAGGATTGACTAGTTTGATCTCCTTGCAGTCCAAGGGACTCTCACGAGTCTTCTCCAGCACTGCAGTTAGAAAGCATCAATTCTTGGGCTCTTAGCATTCTTTATGGTCCAACTCTCACATCTGTACATAACTACTGGAAAAAACCATAGCTTCGACTATATGGACCTTTGTCAGCAAAGTGAGGCCTCTGTTTTTTTAATATGCTGTCTAGGTTGGTCATAGCTTTTCTTCCAAGGAGCAAGCATCTTTTAATTTCATGGCTGCAGTCATGAAATCTGTAGTGCTTTTGTGAAAGTGAAAGTCTCTCAGTTGTGTCTGACTTTTTGCAACCCCATGGACTATACAGTCCATGGAATTCTCCAGGCCAGATTACTGGAGTGGGTAGGGGTTCCCTTTTCCAGGGGATCTTCCCAACCCAGGGGTCGAACCCAGGTCTCCTACATTTCAGGTGGATTTTTTACCAGCTGAGCCACCAGGGAAACCCAAGAATACTGGAGTGGGTAGCTTATCCCTTCTCCAGTGAATCTTCCTGACCCAGAAATTGAAGCAGGGTCTCCTGCATTACCAGCTGAGCTACTGGGGAAGCCCACAGTGATTTTGGAGTCCAAGAAAATAAAGTCTGTCACTATTTCTATTGTTTCCTCATCTATTTGCTATGAAGTGATAGGACCAGATGCCATGATCTTCGTTTTCTGAATGTTGAGTTTTAAGCCAGCTTTTTCACTCTCCTCTTTCAGTTTCATCAAGAGGCCCTTTAGTTCCTCTTCACTTTCTGCCATAAGGGTAGTGTCTTCTGCATATCTGAGGTTATTGATATTTCTCCCAGCAATCTTGATTGCAGCTTGTGCTTCATCCAGCCTGGCATTTTGCATGATGTACTCTGCATATGAGTTAAGTAAGTAGTGTGACAATATACAGCCTTGACGTACTCCATTCCCAGTTAGGAACTGGTCTGTTTTTCTAACTGTTAGAACTGTCTAACTGTCTGTTAAAACTGTCTAGTTCTAACTGTTGTTTCTTGACCTGCATACAAGTTTTGCAGGAGGCANATATGAGTTAAGTAAGTAGTGTGACAATATACAGCCTTGACGTACTCCATTCCCAGTTAGGAACTGGTCTGTTTTTCTAACTGTTAGAACTGTCTAACTGTCTGTTAAAACTGTCTAGTTCTAACTGTTGTTTCTTGACCTGCATACAAGTTTTGCAGGAGGCAGGTAAGGTATTCCTTACCTTGGTCTGGTATTCCAATGTCTTGAAGAATTTTCCACAGCTTGTTCCCACACAGTCAAAGGCTTTAGCATAGTCAATGAAGCAGAAGTAGATGTTTTTCTGGAATTCTCTTGCTTTNAAAATACAATATACATAAATACTTTCAATAAACATAGAGTAACCATGTGTAAAGAATATTTAGGGATGATTATTTATATACATCCAGTGCCATCACTTCATGGGAAATAGATGGGAAAACAGTGGAAACAGTGTCAGACTTTATTTTTCTGGGCTCCAAAATCACTGCAGATGGTGACTGCAGCCATGAAACTAAAAGACACTTACTCCTTGGAAGAAAAGTTATGACCAACCTAGATAGCATTTTCAAAAGCAGAGATATTACTTTGCTGACTAAGGTCAATTTAGTCAAGGCTATGGTTTTTCCAGTAGTCATGTATGGATGTGAGAGTTAGACTGTAAAGAAGGCTGAGCGCCGAAGAACTTATGCTTTTGAACTGTGATATTGGAGAAGACTCTTGAGAGTCCCTTGGACTGCAAGGAAATCCCACCAGTCCATTCTGAAGGAGATCGGCCCTGGGATTTCTTTGGAAGGAATGACGCTGAAGCTGAAGCTCTGGTACTTTGGCCACCTCATGTGAAGAGTTGACTCATTGGAAAAGACTCTAATGCTGGGAGGGATTGGGGGCAGAATGAGAAGGGGACGACAGAGGATGAGATGGCTGGATGACATCACTGACTCGATAGGCATGAGTCTGAGTGAACTCTGGGAGTTGGTGATGGACAGGGAGGCCTGGCGTGCTGTGAGTCATGGGGTCTCAAAGAGTCGGACACGACTGAGCAACTGAACTGAACTGAACTGAACTGAACTTTAAGGAATTTGTATTCTATCAATAGAAATAAACACATCAACTAAGAAAATATGTCAAATATTATTAAAATATATGGGAAAATGTTGTATAGACATGGATTAGGGTGGGACTGGACTTCCCTGGTGGCTCAGATAGTATAGAATCCGCCTCTAATGCTGGAAACCTGACTGATGCCTGGGTTGGGAAGAACCTCTGGAGGAGGGCATGGCTACCCACTCCAGTATTCTTCCTGGAGAATTTCCATGGCCAGAGGAGCCTGATGGTCTACAGTCCATGGGGTCTCAAAGAGTCAGATACGACTAAGTATAGCACAGCACAGAAGTTGGCTAGAGGAAGTGAGTAGGTCCTGTGCTTTGAAGGAAGGTATATTTGTCATAGGAAAAGAGAAAGGCATTCCAAATTGAATATAGATTTACAATATAAATAGAAAGATATGAAAATTGATCAGTTCACTTCAGTTCATTCGCTCAGTCATGTCTGACTTTTTGTGACCCCATGAACCGCAGCATGCCAGGCTTTCTTGTCCATCATCAACTCCTGGAGTCCACCCAAATGCGTGTCCACTGAGTCAGTGATGCCATCAAACCATCTCATCCTCTGTCGTCCCCTTCTCCTCCTGCCCTCAATCCCTCCTAACATCAGGGTCTTTTCAAATGAGTCAACTCTTAGCATCAGGTGGCCAAAGTATTGGAGTTTCAGCTGCAACATCAATCCTTCCAATGACCACCCAGGACTAATCTCCTTTAGAATGTACTGGTTAGATCCCCTTGCCATCCAAAGGACTCTCAAGAGTCTGCTCCAGCATCACAGTTCGAAAGCATCAATTCTTCCGTGCTCAGTTTTCTTTATAGTCCAACTCTCACATCCATACATGACTACTGGAAAAATCATAGCCTCGACTAGACGGACCTTTGTTGACAAAGTGATATCTCTGCTTTTGAATATGCTATCTAGGTTGATCATAACTTTCCTTCCAAGGAGTAAGTGTCTTTTA
>SJYA01011744.1:0-16764 GCA_006410615.1 Neotragus moschatus
GTGTCCATGTACACCTGGGGACAGAGCTGTGAGCACAGCGAAGGACGGGTCTAGGTACCGGTGACACACGCATATCAACACACAAAGACGACAAGCTTTCTTTCAAAGATCTGGCTCTCTGCTAGCACGGGGCTGGAGGCAGGGCTCACACATGCAGGGCAGGCCAGTGGGCTGGAGGCTCAACCAAGAGCAACTGCTGCTGTCTTGAGGAAGAATTCCTTCCCCCCCAGGAAGCCTCATTTCTGGTTTCAGATCCCTCACTGGTCAGATGAGGCTTGCCCACGTCACAGAGGGTCAGCTCCCTTACTCAAAGCCCTTTGGTTGTAGACATCAACCACATGTACAAAATACCTTCACAGCAACACCCAGACTAGTGTCAGAATGCATAACCCCACTGAGTGGGCGTGTGAGACTGCCCCCACAAGGGCTTCATCTCTGTTTGTGCCCATGACACCCCACAAGGCCAGGTCACTGCCACCACCTTACCACTGAAGGAGGCGAACACCTGCAGCCCCTGTCCGTGGGGACCCCCTGCCTCCGGCGGGAGGAAGGTGCCAGGGCTTCATCTATGTCTTCTGAGCCCAAAGCTCATGTTGTCTCCATTGTCTGTGCTGCCTCTTACAGAGACCCTGGGAGGCCCTCCTGGCCAGATTCCTGCCCTCAGGACAGGCTGCCTGAGGGCACCCATCCAGGTGGGAGGCTTTCAGAGAGAAAGAAGCCCAGAAAGAAAGGTGCGTCTGTTTATTACTGGATCGCTCCTCACCAAACGGCAACTCTGCCATCAAGCCAACCACCGAGTGTCCCTACTGAATGACACAGGCGTGGCCTCTGACCTCAGGAAAGACAGAGCAGGGCAAAGGCGGGTGCCGGGTGAGCTGTCCCACGAGCAGTGATGTGAGGGCTGCCTCGGCCAGCGCTATGAATGGGACGCTGGGGCAGGACGCCCAACAGCAGGGGAAGCAGCCCCTTCTGCGGGGTCAAGGCAAGCTTCCCAGGGCGCGCCCTGAAGCAGAGCCCTGGGGCAACGGTGTGGCTGCCTTGGGTCTGCTGGTCAACTCCTGGTCTCCCGCCCTCCAAGCCACAGGACTTCCTGGACTCGGGCTGCATGAGGCCGCTTGGGAGGACATCACGGTGACCTGCTGAAGAGCAGGTTTCGAAGCGCGGTCTGAGGGCGAGCAGACACGCAAAGGACACTCCTCGGAGCGCAGCTCACTCACAAGCGGGCCACACTCAGTGCAAAGGAGAGTTCAAAGTGCCACATGCACAGAGCTGAATCAGGGGTGCAGAAGTGAGTTGACAGGGGCTTCCCTGGTGGCTCAGACAGTGAAGCGCCTGTCTACAATGCAGGAGAGGGAAGATCCCCTGGAGAAGGCAGGGGCACCCCACTCCAGTGCTATTGCCGGGAGAATCCCATGGACAGAGGAGCTTGCTGAGCTACAGTCCATGGGGTCGCAAAGAGTCGGACACAACTGAGCGGCTTCACTTTCACTTCCTCTCCTCCTTGGTGACCCAGGGGTTAAGATTCCGCCTTGCAATGCAGGGGACACAGGTCAGCTCCTTGGTTGGCGGACTAAGATCACGCATGCCATGGGGCAACTTTGCCCGCACCCCACAGCTGCTGAGCCCGCCTGCCAAGACTGAGAGCGGCACAGCCAAGTAAGCAAGCGCCTTCTGGAGGGGCTCTCCTCACAGCTCAGCAGTAAAGAGTCCACCTGCCCCTGCAGGAGACGCGAGTTCCCGCCCTGATCCAGGAAGATCCCACACGCCCCGGACAACTAAGCCTGGGAGCCACGGCTACTGACTCCGCACTCTGGAGCCCAGGAGCGACAGCTACTGAAGCCCACGCACCTCAGAGGCCGCGCTGCACAAGAGAAGCCGCCGCGGTGAGCAGCCTGCGCACCACCCCTAGAAAGCAGAACCCGCTCACCGCAGCAACAGCCCCAGCACAGCCAAAATTAAACAGATAGAAGTGCTTTAAGAAATGAGCTTATGAATGGGAGGCAGGGAAGAAACAACTCTCCTTCCAAAACAGAGAATCTGCATTGCCATCAATTATCCATGGCTTATGGAGTTACATAGTAGCTCAAAGACAGTGAAAATCGTACAGCCCTCTAGGATCATACACCTTGAAGGGTATGCAAGACAGCACCTTGTTTTCCACAGAAAACACAAGAAGCAGCCTTTTGGCCCACTGCCAGGTCTTTCACAGTTTCTCCTGCTAACATGCACAGTAGAAACAGATCCAGAATATAGAGAGAGCTCCTGCAAACCAGTCAGGAAGATCGAACAGTTTGGCAGAGAAGTGGTAAAGAGAATTAAACAGAGGTTTCACAAAAGATGTCCAAACAGCCCTGAAACGTGCTGGTCACCAGGGGAATGAAAGTAAAAAACCACATCAGAGAAAGTAGTTCTGATTCCAGCACAGGTGGGGCAGCCTGGCCCACACGAACCCCTTGCAAATAATAACTAGGGTCTGAAGGCACTAGGGAATGCCCAAAAGACACTGGAGACCCTCTGAAAGGTTATCTGAGGAGGCACCTGTGGCCAGGCACTGGGTGTGGCGGGGACACGAGCAGGAACTACAGTTGGCACGAGCGTCGCATCCCAGGACGCAGGGCTGCACACAAGGGCAGCTGGGACTTAAGCAGAGAAGGCCAGAAAAGGGGGGAGCCACAGAAGGGGGAGCAAATGAGTGCCTTCTGGAGGGGCTCTCCTCACAGCTCAGCAGTGAAGAACCCGCCTGCCCCTGCAGGAGACGCGAGTTCCCTCCCTGATCCAGGAGGATCCCAGTCCAACAGAGGCTGCCGGCCCCTGGCCCACTGCGCCAGATTCCGTGGCCTGTCTTCATTCTCGCCACTGGCCCGGGCCGTTCGGGCAGCAGAGGTGAGGCAAGCGGGCCCGTCCCTCCGCCGTGCTGTTGTGCAGTGCTTTCCACACATGTGACCTGACTATTTGTGGACTGTGAACTCAAATCAGAGAGCTACCTTTTTAATAAAGAAAGAATAAAAAACCTTTATATGGTTTCATAATAAAGGTTTTTAAATAAAAAACCTTTTGTAATAAATAAAGAAAATGAGAAAAATCCACGCATTGTATATAACAAGACTAAATATTTTCATGAAACTTTTGTTTCAGTTACATAAATAAATATACATATGTTATGTATAAATAATGTTGGGCTTCCCTGGTGACTCAAACAGTAAAGAAACTGGCTGGAGTGCAGGGGACCTTGGTTCAATGCCTGGGTGGGGAAGATCCCCCTGGAGAAGGAAATGGCAACCCACTCCAGTATTACTGCCTGGAGAAGTTCATGGACAGAGGAACCTGGCAGGTACAGCCAACAGGGTTGCAAAGAGTTGGACACAACTGAGCAACTAACACTTTCACTATTCTTTCATGAATAATGAATGTATGTGAATTAAATTATAAGGTAAAACAAGGGCTGAGGTCGAAACAGTTTGAAAGATGGTCATTTAATAGATTATTGGAGGTCCTGGCCAATGGTACATGACAAGAAAAAAGAAACAGGGCTATTACAATTGAAAGGAAAGATGTGAACTAGGTATTATTTGCAGATGATATGATCATTCCAAGGAAAAGCCAACACAATCAGCAAACTGTTAGAACTAACAAGAAAATAAGCACAATGTCTATGCAAGACCAACTTACCAAAAGTAGTCGTGTTCTTCCATGTCAGCAAAAACCTACCAGAAACTGCAATAGAAAAGACAGCACAAGGAATAACCTGGAAAAGAATGTCCCAGACCTTTGGAGAAAAAAATCAAATTCCATTCAAGGGCACAAAAGAAATCTGAATGGCTGGAGAGATACGCTAGTCAAGAAAGGGATGGCTTATTAAAGTATCATTTGTCTCCCAGACTAAAAGATACAGTGTGTGCCAAATCAAAATCCCAGCTGAGTTGGTTGGTTGGTTGCTTGGTGAGATCCATTTACAGCTTAGACCATTTTGAAACATAAAGCAAAGAATGAAGGGTTTGGGGGAGACTGTCCGCCTCAGTGTTAACATACCGCTAACCATCACTGAAAACGATGGTCTCATGCACAAATTAGCAGACCCAAGGACTAGGAGAACACTCAGAAACAGCCTGGTCGTCCCTAGGAACTTGGGCTACAGTGAGTGTCGCATTGTCAGGCAGCAGGAAAGCTTCTTAGGTGACCGCAGAAACTGGCTTCTTCCACGGAGAAATTCAACCTGCATTTCTACTCCACAGCAGTTGCGAAGTGAGTGGGGAGCCTGCTGGAATACAACACTTATCAGAAAGGCCAGCTTGAAAGCTGGAAGAAAAGGACTGGCCGAGGCTGGCAAAGAGAGGAGACAGCATCTCCCTGGCGCCATGTGCGTCCCCCTAGAACTCCAGAATGTGGCCTTGTCTGGACATGAGGTCTCTGCAAATGTCATTTGCTTAAGGGCCTTGAGGTTAGGTCACACTAGACTTCAGAAGCACGTTAAGTCCCATGGCTTAGAACAGAAGGAGCTGACACCCAGGGCAGATGACCGTGTGAAGATGGAGGCCAGGCCTGGACGCCACCAGGCGCTGAGAGAGGCAGGAGGGCGCCTCCCCTGGAGCCTTCTGGCAAGTTCAGACTCCCAGAATGTGAGGGCCCTTTTCTTTGGTTTTGTTTTTTTTTTTTNATCCCCATGGAAAAGAAATGCAAAAAAGCAAAATGGCTGTCTGAGGAGGCCTTACAGATAGCTGTGAAAGAAGAGAAGTGAAAGCAAAGTAGAAAAGTAAAGATATACCTTTTCGAATGCAGAGTTCCAAACAACAGTAAGGAGAGATAAGAAAGCCTTCCTCAGTGATGAGTGCAAGAAATAGAGGAAAACAATAGAATGGGAAAGACTAAAGATCTCTTCCAAAAAATTATACATACTACAGAAACATTTTATGAAAAGATGGGCTCAATAAAAGACAGAAATGATATGGAGCTCACAGAAACAGAAGATACTAAGAGGAGGGGGCAAGATTACACAGAAGAACAGTAACTATAGACCTATTCTAATATTTAAAATGAAACAAACAACAAAATAAAAGCTGACAATGCAAATTTCTGGTGAAGTACAGAACAGCAAGGACTTTCATTTATTGCTGATGAAAATGCAAAATTCTTTTGAAAATAGTGTAGTAGTTTCTTATAAGCCTAAACATCATCTTACTATACAACCCAGCAATTGTCCTGCTAGGTATTTATCCACCTGATTGAAAATCTAAGCATGGCAGTGTATGCATATACACAATGGGAACGTGAAAGATAGACTTGCTCAACAAAGTTGCCGCAAACCTTCCATTTGTAACAAACATAGTATTAGCAATACACGATAAAGCAAAGCATGCCTGTACAAAAAATATATTAAAATACTCCACTGATTGGATTGGGGTGTGGGGAGCTACAGCTGATCTAAGAAACGTTGGAAATGAGAGGAGACTGCAATATTGATGGTGAAAGTAAATATCTGTATAACACCTTTAAACTATTAACTTTATAATAGTTAATAAAGCTGTTTCCCAACAAGGAGTTAACAATTCTAACACTCTTCATTAATTAAACAATTAAGTAAATACACAACAGATGACAGTAGCCAGGTTTCTAATAGTCAGAGTGAAAATTTACAGACAAGCAAGCATAGAAAATCAGAATAATTCATGGAATATAGAAATAATGTGATTACATGCTTTCCTTGATATAGATGCATATATAATTTTTAAGATAACCTTCCAGGATGGAACTAGCAATAAAGAGTCTGCCTACCAATTCAGGAGACACAAGAGACGTGGGTTTGATCCCCAGGTCAGGAAGATCCCCTGCTGTAGGAAATGGCAACCCACTCCAGTTTCTTATCTGGAAAATTCTGTGGACAGAGGAGCCTGGTAGGCTATAGTCCATGGAGCCACAGAAGGGTGGACTTGACTGAGTGACCAAGCACAGTATAATTTTTAAGGTAATGTTTATGCACATGTGTTAGTCTACACACCTGTATTTCCTTTTCTATCAGCTGAAAGAGTTAAGAAGCGATAATACTCTGGTGTCAACGATACACCTACTTCATAAATCTTTATTTCTTTAACAGTAGTCTCTAAGAATAGAACCAAGAGTCGTTAGAGAAGTGGCTGATTCTAGAACTGAGGCAGAGTATATAAAAGATAAACCTAGAGAATCTTATAGTGTTAGATAATGAGGAATTTAATAATAATAACAATAACAGCAAAAGGAATACATCAAATAGAGAAGCCAAGTGAAAGAGCCCCACAAGGTACCAGCTGGAACAATTTTAGAAGTAATATAAAGAGATTATAATTAAAACTATAAAATAATTTATCTATCAGTCCATACATATGTCAAGCCCAAGAGTACTTCAAGGCTGTATATTTTCACCCTGCTTATTTAACTTATGTGCAGAGTACATCATGAGAAATGCTGGGCTGGATGAAGCACAAGCTGGAATCAAGATTTCCGGGAGAAATATCAATAACCTCAGATATGCAGATGACACTACCCTTATGGCAGAAAGCGAAGATGAACTAAAGAGTCTCCTGATGAAAGTGAAAGAGGAGAGTGAAAAAGTTGGCTTAAAACTCAACATTCAGAAAAACAAGGATCATGGTATCTGGTCCCATCACTTCATGGCAAATAGATGGGGAAACAATGGAAAGAGTGACTGATTTTACTTTGAGGGGGCTCCAAAATCACTGAAGATGAAATTAAAAGACACTTACTCCTTGGAAGAAAAATTATGACCAACCTAGACAGCATATTAAAAAGTAGAGACATTACTTTGCCAACAAAGGTCCATCTAGTCAAGGCTATGGTACCAGTAGTCATGTATGGAAGTGAGAGTTGGACTGTAAAGAAAGCTGATGCTTTTGAACTGTGTTTTGGAGAAGACTCTTGAGAGTCCCTTGGACTGAAAGGAGATCCAGCCAGTCCATCCTAAAGGAAGTCAGTCCTGAATATTCATTGGAAGGGCTTATGCTGAAGCTGAACCTCCAATCCTTTGGCCACCTGATACGAAGAATTGACTCACTGGAAAAGACCCTGATGCTGAGAAAGATTGAAGGCAGGAGGCAAAGGGGATGACAGAAGATGAGATGATTGGATGGTATCATCAACTCGATGAACATGAGTTTGCTCTGATAGTTGATAATGGACAGGGAAGTGTGGCGTGCTGCAGTCCATGGGGTTGCAAAGAGTTGGACATGACTGAGTGACTGAACTGAACTGAACTGATCAGCCCATACTGATATAGGTAAACGATCATATAAGCAAATGAGGAGGGGAGAAAACACAAATATCCAGTGCAGAAGAATTCCAAATAGGTTATATAGACATTAACACTTGCTCAAGGAGTTGCAGCATTACTCCGGGTCCTTAAGTGTGAACTGGGCAGTGACTTACTTCCCCGTTCAGCATGAAAGAAAGAGAAAAAGCATAACATTCAGTAGAGAAACCTGATAAATACTATCTCACCTAGATGACCAAGTTTAATATCAAACTAGTCATGCTTATACTATGTATTCTTGGTGTGATGTGATGAAAATGGCATTTTACCTCTGTGGTCTTCTAAAAATTATGATCTCATTTCAATCATGAGATAAACATTAGACAAACCCCAATTGAGCTGCATTCTACAAAGTGCATACCTGATACTCTTTAAAACTGTCAAGGTCATCAAAAAAGAGCAAGATCTAAGAAATTCACACCAAAGAGGAGTCTAAGGAGACATCATGACTGCTAGAATTTGAATGTTTGGGTCTGTCCCTTCCCCTATTTGAACTCCTAATCCCTAAAGGTGATGGTATTAGTAGGTGGGAAATTTGGGAGGTGTTTAAGCCTGAGGTGGGGCCTTCATAAATGAGATTAATGCTTTGTAAAAAGGAGCTCCCTAGCCCCTATAGTCAGAAGGTGCCAGCTATGAACCAGGAAGAGGATCTTCACCAGAATATGATGATACTGAGCCTTGATCGTAGATTTCTCAGCCTCTAGAATTGTAAGTAATGAATTTCTGTTGCTCATAATCTACCCAGTAGTGGTATTTCATTATAGCAGTCCAAATGCATTAAGGCAGTAACTAAATGTGATGTGATACTGTGTAAGAGACCCTGAAACATAAAAAATAAATTAGGTAAAAACTACGGGAATCGTAATAAATTATGAACTTTTGTTAATAACAATGGCTTATTAATTGTGACAAATATACCATAGCAATGTAAGATGTTGATAATAAAGGAAATTTGGGATGGGTACATGCAACTCTACAATATCTTTTTAAACAGGGTATATGTAAATTATCTTCTTAAACCTCTGTACATCTTAAATTATTCTGAATTCTAAAGTTAATTTAAAACACATACATGAGCTCCCAAGCCTCCTGCATCGAACCTAGACTGGCAATTCGTTTCACTTATGATATCATACATGTTACAATGCCATATTCCCAAATCCTCCCACCCTCTCCCTCTCCCACAGAGTCCAAAAGACTGTTCTACACATCTGTGTCTCTCTTGCTGTCTCACGTACAGGTTTAAAACCACCATCTTTCTAAATTCCATATATATGTGTTAGTATACTGTATTGGTGTTTTTCTTTCTGACTTACTTCACTCTGTATAATCGGCTCCAGTTCCATCCACCTCATTAGAACTGATTCAAATGTATTCTTTTTGATGGCTGAGTAATACTCCATTGTGTATATGTACCACAGCTTTCTTATCCATTCATCTGCTGATGGACATCTAGGTTGCTTCCATGTCCTGGCTATTATAAATAGTGCTGCGATGAACATTGGGGCACACGTGTCTCTTTCAATTCTGGTTTCCTCAGTGTGTATGCCCAGCAGTGGGATTGCTGAGAAATGCAAATCAAAACCATGATGAGGTACCATTTCACACCAGTCAGAATGGCTGCGATCCAAATGTCAACAAGCAATAAATGCTGGAGAGGGTGTGGAGAAAAGGGAAGCCTCTTACACTGTTGGTGGGAATGCAAATTAGTACCGCCACTATGGAGAACAGTGTGGAGACTCCTTAAAAAATTGCATTTCTTTGGTTTTAAGCCACCAACTATGTGGCCTTTGTTATGGCAGGCCCAGGAAGCTCACACAGCAGCCCCGAATGTTCAAGCTGGAGGGTAAATAACTGATGAATCTGTCATGTGGAAATCAAGAATTTCTGTTCAATGAAAAAGATTCAATAAGCAGCATTAACAGCCAAGGGATTAACCAGAAGCTTATCACAAGTTGAAAACTAGCAAGTGGGAACTTTGCTGCTGGTCCACCGGTTAAGACTCCATGTTCCCAATTCAGGGGGCCTGGGTTTGATCCCTGGTCAGAGAACTAGCTTCCATGTGCCACAACTGAGACCCAGCACAGCCAAATAAACATATACATTGGCTGGGCACCAAGGCCTCTTCCCTGAGTGCCCACAGCAGGAGAGAATGAGCAAAGGGGTGCTCCCAGCACAACCAAATAAACATATACATTGGCTGGGCACCAAGGCCTCTGCCCTGAGTGCCCATGGCAGGAGAGAGTGAGCAAAGGGGTGCTCCCAGCACAGCCAAATAAACATGTGCATTGGCTGGGCACCAAGGCCTCTGCCCTGAGTGCCCACAGCAGGAGAGAATGAGCAAAGGGGTGCTCTCAGCACAGCCAAATAAACATATACATTGGCTGGGCACCAAGGCCTCTGCCCTGAGTGCCCGCGGCAGGAGAGAATGAGCAAAGGGATGCTGGGGCAGGCCCAGGCAGGCAGGCCGAGCCCCAACCCCACGCACACGCTGAAGGCTGCAGGGCCTGACACCACCTGGCAGGAGGCTCCCCGGTGGGGCTCTTCCCTCCCTGTGGTTTCTCTGAGAACCCTGGGTCCTTCCAGGGAACTCAGTGTTCTCCCGTCCACCTCCCATGCACCATCTGTCCCTGGGGCCAAGCTGGGAGGGGTCGCACAGACCAGAACAATCTGTTCTGGGGTCCTCAAGGCCCCAGCTCTGTGCACTGGGTCCACCCCCAGTCATCCAGCTGCCCTCTGGGGTCTTCTGCCCTCCAAGGGGACCAGGCCTGACAAGGCCTCTGACATGCAGACCTCCAGCACAGGACGTCCTGGGTCCAGGGGACAGGGTCCTGCAGCCCAGGTCCACGACATGGGGGCAAGGCTGACACTCAGCCTCACCAGCTGAGCCACATCCTTGAGCATCTGTGAGGGACCAGCTGCCCCACAGGTCAAAGGTCACTGCTGTCCTCACACCCTGGGCAGACAATGGCAGCCCAGGTGGCATGGTCCACCCCAGGCTCCGGGGAAGCTCATGCCCAGCCTTCCCCAGGCCCTTGCTAACCTGACGGGAGCCTGGCTGCAGGACAGGCCGCGGGCACACAGACAGAGGGTGAGACTGCTGGCAGGCAGGCTGTCGCTCCCCTACCTACACCCAGCTGGACTCACGGCCCCGCACACACAGCCAGAGCCACCCCAGTGGGCCAGACTCCAGCCTGCTCCTCCTGGCAGTGTGCCCTCGGGTAACCCCAAGATTCACCACAGGCTCTGGGGCCACCAGGCCTCAACCTCTCCCTCGCAGGGTGGCCTCGGGGACAGTGGTGGTCGTGCCCGCTGCCCTGTCCTTCCTGGCCATCACACAACCACAGTGCGTGCCAAGGGCTCACCAAGGCAGCTCATGGCATTGAGGAGAGAGGTCACGAGCCAGCAGCAGAGGCTGGGGGGTGAGGCCACACAGAGGAGCCTGGCCTGGGACCCACCATCACTCAGTCAACTTCCCAAGAACAGCGAGAAGGGAAGTTCCAGGGCTGCTGAGGCCTCCGGGGGTTCCCACCCCAGTTTTAGCTGAGAGCAGTGAGGCAGAGCGCCCCCAGTCCCCGCCCAGGCCCTACCGTCTGGATGTAAAAACAACAGCAATGGGCATGAATGATTCACCTCACCCAGGAGCCTACCCAGGGATCCTGCAGACGGCCACCACCTGCCGGACGGCCCACATCAGCCATGGACACACGACAGAGGACCCAGCACCTCGGGTGCCCCGGCTCCTGGAGCCGCCCAGACCCTGCTGGGAGAAGATACCTGAACTGCCTGCCATGGGAACACAGCCTCCAGGTCACTGCTTGTCTCTCCACTGCCCACTCCTCGCATGGGGACACAGGAAAGGGAGAGAATGCGTGAAGCCGACCTGGAGGAAACAAAAGGGTCGAGCTTCTCAGATAGGTCAGGGCCAGGGCAGGGACCACACACAGGGCGTGGAAAGTGGGCTGAGCGTGAGTCTGCCCATGGCCAGCCAGGATAGTGGGGCCAGCCAGGGTCGAAAGCTTCAGGGCTCATTGCACGTGCCAGCCAGCACGGCAGGAGTGCCGCACCCACCCCGTCCAGCCTGAGCCCCCCTGACTCAGGCCAGCCAGGCAGGGCTCCTCTGGGCCAGTGTGGCTTGGTGGACGGAGCTGTGAGGAGGGAGATGAGCCATCCCAGCCTCAGCTGGGCCTCACTGGCCATATGGGCTGTCCTCAGCCACGTGGGACTGTGCACTGAGCTGAAGTGAGCTGGGCTGCTTGGAGTCAAGGTGATTCGGGGTTAAACTGGGTGGACTGAGCCAGGTGGCTTGGAGAGATGCCATCCTCAGGGGTCCAGGGTAGCCTATCTTGGCTGTCCTAGACCAGGCTGGTCCAGCTGAGCAGAGCTCAGGAGTCCACTGTCCTGGGTTGGCTGGACCGGGCTGTACTAAGCTGAACTAGGTGGACCTGGACTTGACTGGACTTGGCTGGATAGAGTTGGGCTGAGTCAGAAGGAACTGGGCTCAGCTGAGTACAGCCAAACTAGAACGGCTAGGTGGGACAAAATGGGCAACCCAAACCTATCTGGGCTGGATGGGCTGGGCTGGGCTAGAATTTTCTCTAGTGAGCTTTCCTACCCTGGAGGGGTGGGGCTGAGTGGGGATTGGCTGAGTTGAGCTGTATCAAACTGGGCTGAGCTAGGTTGAGCTGCACTGTGCTGGGCTGAACAGGGCTGAACTGGGCTGACCTGGGTTTAGCTGGACTGAACTGGGCAGGGCTGGGCTGAAAAGGGTTGAGTCGGGCTGAACTAGGCTAAGCTGAGTTGAATAGGGTTGATCTGGGCTGAACTGGGCTGAACTGGGTTGAAGTTGGCTGAACTGGGCTGAACTGGGTTGAAGTTGGCTGAACTGGGCTGAACTGGGTTGAGCTTGGTTGAACTGGCTTGAACAGGGTTGAACTAGGCTGAACTAGGCTGAGCTGGGCTGAACAGGGCTGAGCTGGGCTGGACTGGATTGAACTGGTTTGAACTGGCTTGAACAGAGCTGAACTAGGCTGAGCACAGCAGAACCAAGCTGAGCTGGGCTGAAAGGGCTGAGCCAGGCTGAACAGGGCTGAGCTGGGCTGAACTGGCTTGAACTGGTTTTAACAGAGCTGAATTAGGCTGAGCGGGGCTGAACCAGGCTGAGCTGGGCTGAAAAGTGTTGAGCGGGGCTGAACTGAGTTGAACTGCCTTGAATAGGGCTGAATTGGGCTGAACTAGGCTGAGCAGGGCTGAACTGGGCTGAGATGGGTGGAAAAGGGTTGAGCTGAACTGAACTGGGTTGAGCTTGTTTGAACTGGCTTGAACAGGGCTGAACTAAGCTGAATGGGGCTGAACCAGGCTGAGCTAGGCTGAACAGGGCTGGGCTGAGCTGAGCTAAACTGGGCTGAGCTGGGTTGAACCGGGTTGAGCTGAGCTGAATAGAGCTGAGTTGGGATAAACAGGACTGAATAAGGCTGAGGACAGCTGAACTAGGCTGAGCCAAGCTGAACAGACTGAACTGGGATGAGCTGGCCTGAGCTGCACTGGTCTGAACTGACTGAACTGGACTGAACTGTGCTGAGCTGGCTTGGCTGAGTTGAACTGGGTTTGATTGAGTTGAGCTGGGCTGAACTGAGCTTAGCTGGGTTGAGCTGGGCTGAACTTGGCTAAGCTGGGCTGAGCTGAACTGAACTGGGCTAAGTTGGGCTTATCTGGGCTGAACTGTGCTGAATAGGGCTGAATTGGGCTGAACTGAGTTGAGCTGGGCTTAGCTGGGCTGAACTAGACTGAGTTGAGCTTATCTGAACTGAATTGAGCTAAACAGGGCTGAACTGAAATGAACAGGGCTGAGCTGGGGTAAACATGGCTGAGCTAGGCTTGGTTGAATTGAGGTGAGCTGAGCTAAGCTGGGCTGAACAATGTCGAGCTGGGCTGAAATGGCCTGAACAGGACTGAACTGGACTGAGTTGAGCTGAGCTGGGCTGAACTGGGCTGAGCTGAGCTGAACTGGGCTGAACAAGAATCAACGGGGCTTAGCTGGGCTGAAATGGGTTGAGCTGGGCTGAAATGGATTGAGTTAAGCTGGGCTGAACTGGGATGAACAGGGCTGAATAGGCTGAGCTGAATGAACTGGGCTGATCCTGAGGTGGGGCTTCAGAGGGGGCTGAGGGGGGCCTTGAGGGGTCTTCATCCTCTCTCAACGGGGCTGTAGTTGGAATTCCCTGGAGGTCCACAGGCAGAGAACCAGGGGGCCTGGGCTGTTCAGGGGAAGAATGGGATGAAGGGGCAGCCGTGATGGAACAGCTCAGGGACCTGAAGGGCTAATCCACGGGCTGCAGGGAGCAGGGCCCAGAGGGCGGCAGGTGGATCCACCCCCAGGATGCCCACAAGGACTGGGGGGGTTTCTGGGAAGTGGGGGCCTTTGGATCCCCAGGGGGATCTGAGTTAGAGTTGGGTGTGGGGAAGCAGCCTAGTGATTCCTGGGGGTCTCTGACCCAGGCCAAGGCTAAGGGTGGGCAGAGGGGACAAACTCGTGGTTGCTGGGGTTCTCAGGGTCCCTGATCTCCAACAGGGGCCTGAGTGGGGACAGAAGAACAGCCTGGTATCTCCTGGAGGTCTCTCCGGTCCCCAGGCACTGACAGGGGTCATGGGCTCTGAGCACCCACCTCCAGGAGGTGGGTTGGCACCTCCACTCAAGTGTCCTGTGTCCAGGCACTCGGGCCAAGGGCAGCGACTGTCAGTGCTCACTGGTGGGGTCCCTGGTGGGGTCAGGAGGTGCAGCACAGCTGCTTGCTGTAAGGATCCTTAGTGGGTTCAGGAAGTGGAGCACAGCTGTTCGCTGGAGGGGTCCCTGGAGGGGTCAGGAGGTGGAGCACAGCTGCTCGCTGGAGGGGTCTCTGGAGGGGTCAGGAGGTGAGAAAAGAACCCCAAAGAAGCCATCTGTCCCTCGAGGCTGGAGCAGAGTCCCCGTGTTCCCTGAGCCAGACCTCCCCCCATCAGCTCCACAGCCCACCCCAGGCGAGCAATCGGCCTGGCACATATGGGTGACAGTCCTGAGACCAGCGCTGACCCTGGTCCTGTTCCCACAGTCTCCAGCCAGAGTCCATCCATCTACCCCTTGAGGCCCTGTTGCACACACGAAGCCTCTGTGACACTGGGCTGCCTGGTCAAGGACTACTCCCCAGGGTCCGTGGCTGTGACCTGGGACACAGTGCCCCTGGACGGCAGAACCCTGACCTTCCCTAGCATCCAAATGGCGAACTCCGGTCTCTACATCACCACCAGCCAGCTGACCGTCTCGGGCGAGCAGCCCAAGCAGTTCTCCTGCAGCGTCTTCCACACTGAGACCAACTCCACTGCCACTCAGATCGTCAGCACTGGTGAGTCAGGGCTGCGGTAGCCGGGAGTCGGGGGCGGGCCAGCCAGGCGGGAGGAGCAGGGAGGAGAGGCTGGGGGGCTCCCGGAGACCAGCCCCACGCCTGCCACCTCTGCCCCCAGAGTGCGCCAAGAACTTCAGCGACCCCTCGGTGAAGCTCTTCTACTCCTCCTGCAACCCCAACGGCGACACCCACACCACCATCCACCTCCTGTGCCGGATCTCCGGCTACACCTCAGGCAAAATCAAGGTC
Organism: Neotragus moschatus; assembly: GCA_006410615.1. Taxonomy (NCBI): domain Eukaryota; kingdom Metazoa; phylum Chordata; class Mammalia; order Artiodactyla; family Bovidae; genus Neotragus; species Neotragus moschatus. The sequence goes on from SJYA01011744.1 coordinate 14,926, forward strand.
ACCTGGCTGGTGGACGGGCACGAGTCCAAAGAACTGTATGTGCAACACGGCCCCGTGATACAGGAGGGCAATCTGACCACCACCTACAGTGAAGTCAACATCACACAGGGCCAGTGGGTGTCCGAGAAAACCTACACCTGCCGGGTCAACTATTACGGCTTCAACTTCGAAAACCACGCCCGCAGGTGCACAGGTATGGCCCTCACCTGTGCCAACACTCAGACACCGGGGGCTCAGGGAGGAGGGTGGTCAGCCTCACACGGGCCCCTCTCGCACACAGCCGAGTCCGAACCCCGCGGCGTGAGCGCCTACCTGATCCCACCCACCCCCCTCGAGCTGTACATCAAGAAGTCACCCAGGATCACCTGCCTGGTTGTGGACCTGGCCAACGCGAATAACCTAAGCCTGACCTGGTCGAGGGCAAACGGGAAACCTGTGCACGCAGACCCCCTCGACATCAAACGTCAGTTCAACGGGACGGTCACCGTCAAGTCCACCCTGCCGGTGGACGCCACTGACTGGGTTGAAGGTGAGACCTACTACTGCAAAGTAAGCCACACCGACCTGCCCACGGATATCCAGCGATCCATCTCCAAGGATGTCGGTGAGCGGCAGGCTGAGGGGAGGTAGGTGGGCCTCCTGAGAGAAGCCTGGCTAACCACACGCCTGTCCGCAGGCAAGCGTCTGGCCCCCAAGGTCTACGTGTTCCAGCCAGAGAGAAAGGAGCTGGAGAATGAGGAGGAGATCATCCTCACCTGCATGATCCAGGGCTTCTTCCCCAGGGACATCTCCGTNGGGAGGTAGGTGGGCCTCCTGAGAGAAGCCTGGCTAACCACACGCCTGTCCGCAGGCAAGCGTCTGGCCCCCAAGGTCTACGTGTTCCAGCCAGAGAGAAAGGAGCTGGAGAATGAGGAGGAGATCATCCTCACCTGCATGATCCAGGGCTTCTTCCCCAGGGACATCTCCGTGCGGTGGCTGCGCAACAAGGAACCAATGCGGGAAGACCAGCACACCACCACGCAGCCCGACAGGGCCGACAACAACAGCCTCGCCTTCTTCGCCTACAGCCGCCTGGCGGTCCCCAAGGCCAGCTGGAAGAAGGAGAGTGAGTTCACCTGCCAAGTGATCCACGAGGCACTGCCCAAGACTAGGACCCTGGAGAAGTCGGTGTTCACTAACAGCGGTAAATAACGCCCGCCCTCCCGCCTGCCCCTCTCCCAGGGCAGGGGAGGGGCCAGTGGGACCTTCTGTCCACTGTCAATAAACATTCTGGTGCCTGCTCAGAGCCCTGGGCATGCCTGTTCTTGGGGCTCATGGGCTGTGGGTCAGGGTGGGGGGATGTCCCGGCACAGAGGAAGGGGAGGCTCGGCAGGCAGACAGGGCTGCGACAGGCCTCTGTCCAGCATCGCGCTCCGTGCCGAGGCCCTCCCCCTACCCCACCATGACTTCTGCCCACTCAGCAAGTTCTAAGAGCCAGAGGGCGGTCCTAGGGGAGGGACCACAGAGACCTCAGCCTTTTCTGGGGGTCTCAGACCCCCAGGTGGGGGGCCTCCACTCGAGGCTCCTGCCAGCCCCTCTGGACACAGATAAGCCCCCAAGCTCCCAAGTCCAGCTGCTCACACAGAGGCCCTCCAGATAGAGAAACAGGGCAAGTTAGACCCGCACACAGGCGCCAGCATGCGGGTCCCTCCACCGTCACCTCCAGGGCACAAACAGGCCAGCTGCGCACGTGGGCTAGTGTGGGGTCTGCTCCTCTGGCCCCCCCTCTGAACTCTCCCCTACCCATGTGGTCCTGCTGGGCCAGGCTCAGCACCCAGTGCCCCAGTTTGCTGCTCAGCC
>SJYA01011745.1:0-12364 GCA_006410615.1 Neotragus moschatus
CTGTCACATGTTCTGACACATGACGCATGTCGCAAGCAGCTGACATGCAGGGGAGCTATCAAATGAACCCGTGCTTAAGTAACAACTGGGTTCCTATGACTGGTCCCGTATGTAAATGACTGATCCACCTGCTGGAATATTCTTCGGCAATTTAAAGGAGTTGCAGAAAAATACAACACATGAGAGAAGGATGATAAGATCACATCAGGGGAAATGAGGCCACTCTCAAACTGTATGTGCAATTCAATCCCCAGTAAGACAACAGTCGTGTCCAAGCATTATGGAACAGACTCCCACACTGCCGTGACGACGCACAGCGATGCAGCTGAGACAGAGAAGGTTTCCAGTTCCTTAAAACACGTGTGGCATTTTTATCCCGGGAAACAAAAACTTATGTCCACAGCCAAAGGCAGACAGAAATGTTTATGACAGCTTTGTTTGTCATCCCCCCAAACAGGGAACCACCCAGAAATCCTTCAGCAGGTGAGCGAATGAATAAACCCATTTGTGGTACCTAGAATCTGTGTAGCAAAAAGAGAAGAGATACACACAATTCCCTGGATGGACCGAACCTGACTCTGCTTTCAGGACGTTTTTGAAATGACAGACCAGGGGACAGAGACAGAGGAGGTGTGGTCAAGGCGAGCAGCATCCCAGAAAGGGTGACTGTGAGGGGGCAGAATAGGAAAGACTTTGAGCTGACAGAGCCCCTCCGTAGCAGGATGGTGGTGGTGGTTACAGGTCCACACATGATGAAATGCCTTAGAGCCGGCATTTCACCAACGCCACTTTCCTGGTCTTGATATTTCACTAATGTCAGACATAAACATTTCAGCGGATGGCGGTGCTGAGGTCAGAGCCAAGAACGTGAAGGTTGTGAGGGGTGGTCCTGAGGGTGCTGGAGGGAGACCGAGGCCAAGGTTCATGGTCAGAAGAAGTGGGGTTAGAAGAGCCTACACTCCTCCGGGTGTAGGCGGAGCCCTGGGACTACCAGCAAGGGCTGGGGTCCTCAGAGCGGGGCAGTGCAGAGTGGGTGTGAATGGGCCACTGGAAAGCTGGGATGGAGTGGACAGCACATGGTCAGGGCCATGGGGCCGAGACCCCAGGTGGTGACTGGGAATAAGAGACACGCAACTGAGTGGGCAAGGCTGGCACCAGATGACCTGCAGTCCCTGGGGGCAGCAGCTGGCTGGAGGGCCACAGGCAGTGCACTGGGCTGGAGTGGATGGCAGAAGCCCCTCGGGGCTGACTCACTGTCTCTGGGCAGGAGGGAGCACAAGGGACACAGCCTGCTATCCTGGCAGGTGTCAGGGTGAACACCTCGGTTTCCACCCAGAAGTGGGGGGACTCTTGAGGGAGGGGTAGTCCCAGCTGTGCACCTCCCAGGGACCCCCAGAACTGGTGCTTTTCCTTCACTCCTTTCTGGGTGATCGCTGGGAGAAGCGGGGCTTAATTTCCAGGGGGTCTAGACCTCCAGTTCCTGCAAACAGTACACCTGCTTGGACCACGAGCCCCTCGGACGCGGCTCCTGCCCCGGGCACCCTTCATATGGCCGTGTCCTCTGCAGAATTCCCCGGTAAATGCAGGCGAGGGGCAGTCTGCCTCCTGTGTTGGATGTGCTGGATCCTGGAGGGCCTGAGTCCCCTGCTTGGGAGAAGGCTCCCTGCTTGGGAGAACGCTCCCTGCAGGGCAGACATCAGCAGGAGATGCTGCGGCAGGAGCCAGGCCCGGGCCTGGCCTCCACGGTTGCTGGTGCCCACAGCTCAGGGACTTTTCAGAACTGCTTCCTTTTATGTGTTTTTTGCTGTTGTTGAAGTGTAATTTGATGTGCAATAACACCACACCCCCTTAAACTGTGTAGATCAGTATGTTTGACAGACATCTTCACTCATGAAGTCACCTCTACAGTCAAAGCTCAGAACATTTCTGTCACCCCAAAGTTTCCCTGTGTACCCCCAAAGCCCTGTCTCAGGCACCCATTGAGCTGCTTATTTTTGGTATCCTGACTTTTTAACTTATTAATACCTTTTGGAGACTTTTCCTCTCAAGGGTGTACAAGTCTTAATTTTTTTCTCTTTCTTTTTAATTTTTTAATTATGAAAGTAAAATAACACATTTACAGGAGACCTGGAAAATACAGAACAAAGTTACACATAGTTCCACTATATAGTACAATTATTTTTAAGTAGATAAACTAAGATTTTTTATTTGGAGTCTCAATATCAAGCTCTCAAAAATTAATAGAATGAATATACAGAAAAGTAGAAGGATATAATAGACCTGAAAATCACCACGAACCAATTCAACGTAATTAAGATTTATATAATTCTCATGCAACAGCAGGATTCAAACTCTGTTTAAGTTCCCATATATTGTAAACTAATAGACACTGGAATATACCCAGGAACATAAAACAAGATGCAAAAATTTCAGTCTAAAGATATTGAAATCATACAGTTCTCTTATCACCGTGGATTAATGTTAGAGATCAATATCAAAATAAATTTGAAAATAACCCACATGTTTTCAAAGGCAATGTGACATTTACCAAGAGAGATTTTTGACCTAGCCATTGAAAGGCTCAATAAAGTTAAAAGTATGAAAAAACACAGAAGGTGATTGCAGAGAAGAAAGCATTTAAATGAGAAATTAATAACAAAATGAGACAATAATATCAAAGATACTTTTAAAACACCACATATTTGGAAATCAGATGTCTGCTTTTAAATGATAGGTGTACGTAAGAAGCCATAACAAGGAAAATTAGAAAGTATTTGTAACAGAATAAAAATGAAAAGAGAATTTACCAGAGTTTGTTGCATGCAACTGAAGCTGCTCAGTGCAACTAAGTACAACACCCACTGAGCTGATTTTGTTGGTGGGGTGTGCACCAGTATGAACTTCTTGGAGGCAGTGAGGCAATCGCCATCAAACCTTCTATGACCACTTTCCTCTCCAGCCTTGCTAGCCTGCCCCCTGGGGCCCCCAAGCACACTGCTGCCCCAGGGCCTTTGCACGGCTGCCCCTCAACCAGGATGGCTCACCCCCAGGTGAGTGCCCCCGCCCTTTCATGGAATCTGTGTCCACCCATTACCTTGTCAGGGAAGCTTCCCCTGTCCCATGTTAACTGGTCACTGAGACTCTGCCCACCACATATCCTGTGCTTCTGGCTTGTCTGATTGCACATATTTGCTGAGCCCAATCAGAGCAGGGTCTGTCTGTTGGGCTCACTGCTCTGAAGCAGCATTTCAGCTCCCGGCTTCGTTACACAGTCAGGGGGTGGGGGGCAGTGTCAAAGCTTCAGGCAGCCAGTTGCATCTGATTCTCCCTGTCCACCACAGTCCATTAAANGGGCACCCTTCATATGGCCGTGTCCTCTGCAGAATTCCCCGGTAAATGCAGGCGAGGGGCAGTCTGCCTCCTGTGTTGGATGTGCTGGATCCTGGAGGGCCTGAGTCCCCTGCTTGGGAGAAGGCTCCCTGCTTGGGAGAAGGCTCCCTGCAGGGCAGACATCAGCAGGAGATGCTGCGGCAGGAGCCAGGCCCGGGCCTGGCCTCCACGGTTGCTGGTGCCCACAGCTCAGGGACTTTTCAGAACTGCTTCCTTTTATGTGTTTTTTGCTGTTGTTGAAGTGTAATTTGATGTGCAATAACACCACACCCCCTTAAACTGTGTAGATCAGTATGTTTGACAGACATCTTCACTCATGAAGTCACCTCCACAGTCAAAGCTCAGAACATTTCTGTCACCCCAAAGTTTCCCTGTGTACCCCCAAAGCCCTGTCTCAGGCACCCATTGAGCTGCTTATTTTTGGTATCCTGACTTTTTAACTTATTAATACCTTTTGGAGACTTTTCCTCTCAAGGGTGTACAAGTCTTCATTTTTTTCTCTTTCTTTTTAATTTTTTAATTATGAAAGTAAAATAACACATTTACAGGAGACCTGGAAAATACAGAACAAAGTTACACATAGTTCCACTATATAGTACAATTATTTTTAAGTAGATAAACTAAGATTTTTTATTTGGAGTCTCAATATCAAGCTCTCAAAAATTAATAGAATGAATATACAGAAAAGTAGAAGGATATAATAGACCTGAAAATCACCACGAACCAATTCAACGTAATTAAGATTTATATAATTCTCATGCAACAGCAGGATTCAAACTCTGTTTAAGTTCCCATATATTGTAAACTAATAGACACTGGAATATACCCAGGAACATAAAACAAGATGCAAAAATTTCAGTCTAAAGATATTGAAATCATACAGTTCTCTTATCACCGTGGATTAATGTTAGAGATCAATATCAAAATAAATTTGAAAATAACCCACATGTTTTCAAAGGCAATGTGACATTTACCAAGAGAGATTTTTGACCTAGCCATTGAAAGGCTCAATAAAGTTAAAAGACTGAAAAAACACAGAAGGTGATTGCAGAGAAGAAAGCATTTAAATGAGAAATTAATAACAAAATGAGACAATAATATCAAAGATACTTTTAAAACACCACATATTTGGAAATCAGATGTCTGCTTTTAAATGATAGGTGTACATAAGAAGCCATAACAAGGAAAATTAGAAAGTATTTGTAACAGAATAAAAATGAAAAGAGAATTTACCAGAGTTTGTTGCATGCAACTGAAGCTGCTCAGTGCAACTAAGTACAACACCCACTGAGCTGATTTTGTTGGTGGGGTGTGCACCAGTATGAACTTCTTGGAGGCAGTGAGGCAATCGCCATCAAACCTTCTATGACCACTTTCCTCTCCAGCCTTGCTAGCCTGCCCCCTGGGGCCCCCAAGCACACTGCTGCCCCAGGGCCTTTGCACGGCTGCCCCTCAACCAGGATGGCTCACCCCCAGGTGAGTGCCCCCGCCCTTTCATGGAATCTGTGTCCACCCGTTACCTTGTCAGGGAAGCTTCCCCTGTCCCATGTTAACTGGTCACTGAGACTCTGCCCACCACATATCCTGTGCTTCTGGCTTGTCTGATTGCACATATTTGCTGAGCCCAATCAGAGCAGGGTCTGTCTGTTGGGCTCACTGCTCTGAAGCAGCATTTCAGCTCCCGGCTTCGTTACACAGTCAGGGGGTGGGGGGCAGTGTCAAAGCTTCAGGCAGCCAGTTGCATCTGATTCTCCCTGTCCACCACAGTCCATTAAAATGAAAATCCCACAGAGGGAGCCGCACTCACAGAGCTCCGTGTAGGAGAGGAGGTGGGCCGGGGAGTTGGGCTTTTCTGCTCTGGAACCCAGGGAACAGATGCATCCCCCCACTCCCCAGGCTCATTGCCGTCCCTGGGTATGGAGCGCTCGTCCACCAGGGGCAGGGCCAGACTCTGCAGCCAGACTGCCAGGGCTCAAATTCCAGCTCAATGCCACCTTGGGCGATGTACTTTCTAGTGGCCACCTCACGGAGCTGTGTGAGGACCCAGTGGTCCCAGCTGTGAGGGTCAGACCATGCCCAGATACACCTCAGTTATGGGGGGGTTGGTGCTCCTGACAATGCGAGATGGGGCAGGGAGCTCAGAAGTCACCCAGGAGAGTGGCTAGGAGGCTGGAGCCCACAGACCCACCCCATGTCAGTCTGGTTGCCGTCCATCTCCCCTCTCTGCACGCTGGACAGATGGATGGTGCACGGTGGGTTCCAGGTGAGTAGGCAGATATCCGGGAGAGCAAAAACCAATTATCCGCAAAGGCAGCAAGGCTGTGACGAGGCCTCCAGATTGAGAGAACTCATCCCCTTCCACTGGGAGAGGGTCACCCGGCAGCTCATTGATTTACGCCACTAACCGCTGTTCTCTGACGGGAATGAAACAGCGGGACCGTGTCCTCTGAATGGTCCTGAAAGCCCAGTGAACTGCAGCCCAGCTATCTCATAAGAAGCTTAAATAGTGATTCTCCTCCAACCCCTGAAACACGTTCAGGCATAAGTCTATTTTTACATGTTACATAACCATTGTCTCTCTTTCATTGATGGTAAATACTTCTCTACAAACAGTACTTCTATCTAGGGCACAGTCGACTCCCATCCTTCTGGCTGAAGCCACAAACTAAGGCTTTGGGTCCCCCAGCATGGAGACAGACAAACGTGAAGCAGGCTTGGGCAGGAAGGATGTCCTGACTCTGGTGCTCCACGCCTGGGCTGGGGGCTCCCCCTCAGGGTCACTAGCCACAGTGCCGAGGTCAGGAAGCACGGCCTGTATAGATATTATGTCTGTTGTTGTTATTTACTCGCTAAGTCGTGTCCAGCTCTCTGCGACCTCACAGACTAGCTCACCAGGCTCCGCTATCCGTGGGATTTCCCAAGCAAGAATATCAGAGTGAGTGGCCATTTCCTCCTTCAGGGAATCTTCCCAAACCGGGGATAGAACCCACAACTCGGGCTTGGCAGACAGATTCTTTACCGTTGAGCCACTCGGGAAGCCTATGAATGCAAACATGAGGCTTCGGGATCAAGGCCAAAAATGGACGTTGATGTATTTCCAGGAAAGGCCTTCATCACTCCTTGCAAGCACACTTGTCTGTGTGTGTGTGACTTCAGTTCTGTGCCACTACTCTGTCCCTCCACAAGGGTCCTCCTGTTGCCCAGGGTCCCTGCTGCACCTCCTCCCCCCCCACCCCCAACTTCAAACTCCTTGCAACCACTCACCTGTCTTAACCACTGGACCACTAGGGAAGTCCCAAGTCGAAGGACTCTTCACCTAAACTCAGCTTCTGAAAGATTTTAGACTTTTCCTAAAAGTGCGATAGTTTATGTTTTACATTTCATCTGTGATCTGTTTGGATTTAATTTTTGCATTCGGCGCCACACTTAGGTCGAGTTCGTATTTCAGCATCCGAGATCCTCCCCGTCTCTCCCGCATCACTTGTTGACAAGGCCGTCTTCCCTCTGTCGACCTCTGACCATTGTCAGCCATCAGCTGGGTGGCTTTGTCCATGCGGGTCCTTTGATCTGCGGGTCTGCGCCTCCTCCAGCACCACGTGGTCTTCCTCACTGCAGCTTTACAAGCAAGCCTTTGCAAGCTTGTGGAGCGTGCCTTCTGGATTTTGAACGCTGTGACTGTGTTACCCATTCCAATGTGAGAACATTAACGCTTTTAATTAATAAAATTGGAATGTAGGACATATTCTCATAGTTTTTATCTTTCCCGTGAACAGCTGCCAGCTGGGAGGATGTTCCCACGCAGAGCAGCCTTTGGGGACAATCCCAGCGCAATCACACACGTGCTTCTTCTGTTTACCTCTGGGAAGGCCAATTGCTGGGAATAGCAGGGAACTCATCAAGCGGGCTGTAGCCCAGGGCCCTGAAGCTGCTGGGGACCCTGCCCCTTCTGAACAGGACGCGTTTTAGGAGACATGTTCAGTGCTGCTGGCTTTTGTGCCGGCATGGTACACAGGGCAGCTACTGTAACCTCAGAGGTGAGGTTTAAAAAAAAGTGGAGACAGTGACAGACTTTCTTTTCTTGGGCTCCAAAATCACTGCAGATGCTGGCTGCAGCCATGAAATTAAAAGACACTTGCTCCTTGAAAGAAAAGCTGTGACAAATCTAGGCAGCATATTAAAAAGCAGAGACATCACTTTACCAACAAAGGTCCATATAGTCAAAGCTATGGTTTTTCCAGTAGTCATGTATGGATGTGAGAGTTGGACCATAAAGAATGTTAAGTGCTGAAAATTTGATGCTTTTGAACTGTGGTGTTGGAGAAGACTCTTGAGAGTCCCTTGAACTGCAAGGAGATCAAATCAGTCAATCCTAAAGGAAATCAACCCTGAATATTCATTGGAAGGACTGATGCTGAAGCTGAAGCTCCAATACTGTGACCACCTGATGCGAACAGACTCACTAAACCTGATGCCGGGAAAGATTGAGGGTAGGAGGAGAAGGAGGCGACAGGGGATGAGATGGTTGGAAGGCATAACTGACTCAATGGACATGAGTTTGAGCAAACTCTGGGAGGTAGGGGAGGACTGGGAAGCCTGGTGTGCCGCAGTCTATGGGATCACAAAGAGTCAGACACGACCTGGAGACCAAACAGCAACAGGCAGGGCATCAAAGCACAGAGGCTGAGTCCAGGGTCCCGAGACCAACCGGCTGCCCTGGTTCACAGCCTGAGGGCTGAGGCAGGCAGGTTCCAGAGTATGTCTGGGTTCCGGGGTGGACCATCTCCACTCCAATCATGAAGGCCCTCCAGCTGCTGGCCTCTGCTGGCTCCTGGCCCCAAACCATAACACCGGGACCTCAGGCGTCACCTGTCCTCCATGGTCAAACAACCATGAAAACGAGAACCGGTCAACAAATGCATTCCCTGGGCTTCTGCGGGTGGTTTCACTGCTTTTACAGTTCAAAGACAGGGAAGAGCAGGGCCGACCTTTGATACCTTTGAGTCAAGGTGACTCAGCCACGTTTCAGAGAAGTCCAGAAAACTTAAAAGACAGATCCTGGCATCTGTTGAAAGCATTGTCCAGTCTCTTCCTCCAGAAGCTCGCTGTCTGCCAAGCTACACACACGACTCAGCACTAGTACCAAGGTGGGTCCACACTTCCGCCCTGAGCTAAAGGGCCACCCACTTCAGACACACCGCTCCCCACTCAGCGGGACCAGCCTGGGTTTAGACCACCAAGTTAGGATGTGCAGGGAGCTTCCAGAACCCCAGGGCCCAGGCTGCATCCCAGACAAGGCAATCAGCATTCCTGGGGGTGGGACCCAGGTGAAAGCATTTGCCTGAGCCCGGGGGCTCCATATTCAGTTGGTCTGCGAGCCCTTCTGCTGGGATTTCCAGGAAGAGTGAGGTCACTGTGGGAGGTGTGAGGATGCTCTCAGCTTAGCCTTAGAGAATAAGCTTGGCCTAGTGGGGCGATCAGGGAGAGCCCTGAGTATGAAAATGATGAGAAAATACACGTAAAAATGAGAATATTTGTATTAGTTTCACAGAACTTCCGAAAAAAATCACTACAAACTTGGGGGCTGAAAACAACAGGGATTTTTTTCTCCCATGGCTCTGGAGCCAGTAGTCTGATATCAAGGCGTCAGCAGGGCCATGCTAGTTCTCAAGACTCTGGGCGAGAATCCTTTCTGCCTCCCCAGCTCCTCAGAGCTCCTGGCATCCCTGGCTTGTGGTCCCATCTCTCGGCTCCATCCTCACGTGGCCACCTCCCCCTGTGTCCGTCTGACCTCTCTCTGCTGCTTCCCTATAAGGACCCCTGTGATGGCATCGAGGACCCACTCAATAATCCTGGATAAATACCTCCCCTCAGGATCCTCGATCACATTTTTGCTACAGAAGGTCACGGTCTGGGCATTAGGACATGGATGTGTCTTTGTGGACCACCATCCAACCCACTATAACACTCAAACTGCCCTTTGGGGAACAAGAAAAGACCATCATGACTGACACAAGAGAGTCCCCTTGGTCCACTTGCTGTGGGCAAGACCATGAGCCCTCGGATTCCAAGGAGTCAAGACTATTGGTCAGCAATGGGAAGCCTGATGCCCAGACTCAAAGCCTGTCCAGGATGGGGGGGGCCGTTCTGGGGGGCCTGGGGCGCACATGTACAAAGCACAGAGGTTACAGAGCCTCAGAGCCTGCCTTCCAGACTAAAGGCAGACAGGTCTCCTGATGCCTCTTAGCCTGACCCCATAAGCTGTATACACCATGAAGTCATATTTTGAATAGCACAATCACGTTACACTGATTTTTATATACTAAAAAGTTAATTTGTTAAATATAAACACTGTGCGCCATAGTTTCTGAAGCCCCATTTTGGGTCTTTTTTCCCTTTAAATTGAAAAGTGAAGAAAGTGTTAGTTGCTCAGTCATGTCTGACTCTTTGTGACCCCCATGGACTGTAGCCCGCCAGCCTCTTCTTTCCATGGAATTTTCCAGGCAAAACTACTGGAGTGAGTTGCCATTCCCTTCTCCAGGGGATCTTCCTGACCCACAGATCGGACCCGGGTGTCCTGCGTTGCAGGCGGATTCTTTATCATCTGAGCCACAATTAGAGACTCATAAATGGATGTGTCCCCTCTGAGCGGCTATGCCAGGTTCCATCCCAAAGGGCTTGTTTCCATCACTGAAGGACGGAGAAGCCCCATGGGGGACGGCCCCATCCACACCAGCATCCCGTTTCCTGGCAACCTGGGGGCTGCAACATTCCCCCTCCTCCCACACCCCCGCATCCTAGCCCCAGCTGTCTTCCTACCTCCTGTTGGGATGTGATGGGACTTTGTAGAATATTGATGAATATTGATGGAGAAGAGCAGAGAAAGCCATGCCCTCACTCTCGCCCACCGCCTCATGGGGGAGTGAACACAGCTTGTAAACTGTGGGGCCCAGTTTCCAGCTCGGCCACGCCTCCTTCTCCGAGCGTGAATTCATCCGGAAGCCCACTCTTCCACCAGCTCCAGACTGCTTCCTTCTGAACTTACGTTTCGCCTGATCTTCAGAAGGCGCTGGATTCACAACCACACTGCTGGAGCAGTGGGACCTTAGAATCCTTGTGGGAATATACAGAGAACCAGAGACAGATTCCAATAACTCTGTCTCTCCCAAATGGCAAACCAACTTTTAGTTGAGAAAATGCAACTGTGAAGGCAAAGTCCTGTCAGGCCTTTGGATTTAGCAAGACGAGGAAACCAGTCAAATGCACTCTGCCTGGGCCTGGTGGACACATGCCTTCCTGTCCCAGTGGTGCAATGAAAGGCCCATGTTTTTCAGGTGGAGCCCCAAAAGAGCCAGAAGAAGGGGCAGACCCTTGGTGATCCTTCACTCCAAAGAAGTCCCCCAGTCATGGAGCCACCAACAGGACGACACTGGGCAGCCCCGCCGCAGCGGACAGAGGGAGCCACCCAGGGTGCCAAGAAGTGAATGTAGTGAGTCAGGGTCCAGCAGGAGGGTCTGCCTTGCACCCAGCCCAGAGAAGCTTCTCTGGGCTGGGTGCAAGAAACAAATTGAGGACTTCGCGGTGGTCCAGTGGTTAAGAATCCATTTGCCACGGCAGAGGACATGGGTTCCATCCCTGATACAGGGAGACCCACATGCCGTGGAGCAGCTAAGTCTGCTCATCACAGCTACTGGCATCACCCGGAGCCTGAGCTCTGCAACAAGAGAAGCCATTGCAATGAGGAGCTGGTGCACTGCAACCAGAGAGTCGCTCCCGCTCGCCGCAGCTGGAGAAAGCCCAGGCGCAGCAACGAAGACCTAGCACAGTCAACAATAAAATAAATAAATAAAAAATTTAAAAAGAAACAAAATGAGCCCCCTCAGTAGTACAGCCATGAGCTCCATAGACTCAGGGCAGGCCATGCTGGGTCGAATGGGAGAGGGTGTCTGTTGTTTTTAAAACAAATTGTGGGATGACCCTTTGGTGGCTGTTTGGGTTTGGGGTCTTTGGGGTGTTGGTCTGAGTGATGCTGCCTTGAGACACCCTCCTACAGCCACTTTCATTCCTGTGGGGCATCCCATAGTCCCCAAGTGCCAAACCAGAAAAGGATTAAGCTCCCTCCGAACCCCAGACAGACTTCCTGGGGTTGCGCGTACACCCGTTCTCCAGTCTGCGGCCCTTCTCGAAGTCTCCATCAGCCTGCTACAAGTTCCAAAGCTGCTGCGTGTCCCGTAGGTGGGTGGACTCCATCCGGGATCCCGGAATGTGGTGGCTGGGAGCAGGGAGGGGATTCCCAGAAGCCAGGGGGTTGTAGTTGGCGGCTGAGCCAGGAGCACCCAGGGCACACCACACGGTCACCAATTTGGAGGTAATTACAAGGCTGTCTGTCGGGGAGAGAGGCTCAGCAGAGATTCCAGGAAAGCTTTGCACAGATAACACGCGCACAGAGACTGGGAAAAAAATCTCAATCCTGACCACGCAGGCCCCATTCAGCTGATTCCCCCAGACAGATAGACAGGAAATGACTTTTCAGGCTACTTCCCCATGGACTGACTTCAAAGCGACCTGCAGACCTGGGTCCTAGAGACCAGCTCTGCCCCCGACCCCCTGGGAACTCCAATCCCGGTCCTCATCTGCCTGCATGCTGAGTGGGGATCCGTGGTAGGGATCGCCCAGTGCCCCCCACCCTACACAGGGAGCCTGTCCTCAGCACACAGCCCTCTTTCCTNCGACCTGCAGACCTGGGTCCTAGAGACCAGCTCTGCCCCCGACCCCCTGGGAACTCCAATCCCGGTCCTCATCTGCCTGCATGCTGAGTGGGGATCCGTGGTAGGGATCGCCCAGTGCCCCCCACCCTACACAGGGAGCCTGTCCTCAGCACACAGCCCTCTTTCCTCCCCTCAGGTGTATGTACCCCTCAGTTGCAGGGGCTGGGGACAGAGGAACTGGAACACAGCCTCCAGCCCATGGGGGCCAA
>SJYA01011746.1:0-12364 GCA_006410615.1 Neotragus moschatus
CTTTCAATTCTGGTTTCCTTGGTGTGTATGCCCAGCAGTGGGATTGCTGGGTCATATGGCAGTTCTATGATTTATTTTGAATTAATTTTTGTGAAATATGCGTTGTGGTGTGGCAGAAACCAGTACTCGAGAAACCAAGCACCATGCTTGGAGAGCTGGAGAACTCAGGTTTATTACGCCGGCGGGTCCAGAGGAGTTAACACTCCAAGCTCTGAGCCCTGAACAGAGGGATTACAGAGTTTTTACAGACAGACTGTAATGGGCAACACTAGCTGTTAACAGCCTGGTTTAAACTAAGGGGTTTCATGCGTGGGGACAGTGGACAAGGTGGGGAGGGGGGTGTCTGGTCTGTACATGGCGCGACTGAGCAGGTTTGCAGGGGCTGGGCGACTGCAAAGAGCAGGACAAGGGTGAGAGATAAACTCCAGTTCCCAGTATTGCAAGTCCGCACTTTCTGAGACTACGTGACCTCCGTGATCCAGACTTCGCAAGGGACGACGAGCTGAGTCACAGAGGCAGAAGGAGAAGGAGGCTATGTAACTTTAACTTTTCCTCTTCGGTGGCTCATTATTCTTAATGTGGACATTCAATCGCTCCAGCATCACTCATCTTCTGAAAAGACTGCGTTCACCCTCGGGTGATTTAAGGGCCTTGGAATCCTTGCAACACGTACTCGGGCTGGATCTGTTTCTAGACCCTCTTCTGGCCCCTGATCTGTTTCCATCACATGTCACCACCTCTCTACCCCTGATAACAGCCCCTCCTGCGGTTTAACTTGTCTAATAGTAACGTAACCCATTAGCCTTTCATATCGGAGAAGGGGATGGCACCCCACTCCAGTACTCTTGCCTGGAAACTCCCGTGGACGGAGGAGCCTGGTAGGCTGCAGTCCACGATGCGGTCGCACAGAGTCGGACACGACTGAAGTGACTCAGCGGCAGCAGCAGCGGCAGCAGCAGCGGCAGGTTTCATATGGCCAGGGTCGGTGCCTTCTGGCACCCTTTCGGTTAACCTGCTTGTGTTCTTAAGAGAGGTTTTAAAAGACTTACCTATTTACTCTGTCTGTTTTGGCTGCTCTGGGTCTCTGTTGCTGTACGCGGGCTTTCTCTCACTGCCATCCTCGGCTTCTCACGCGGTGGCTCTCTGGCTGCAGAGCACAGGCTCTTGGGGGCTGGGGCTCAGCAGCTGTGGCTCCTCAGCATGTGGGGTCTTCCTGGACCAGGAATCGAACCGTGTCCTCTGCATTGAGAGGTCCTCTGCATTGACCACTGGACCACCAGGGAAGTCCTGCTTTTTGTTTTCAGTAGACACGGTCGACTGGGATGTTGTGGTCATCCCAGCCTGAGGAAGAAGGCTGGAACCAGAATGTGAGAGGACCATAGCCCATGTTAGGATCTGGCCACCTCAAATATTGGAGGGAAAGTGAAGCAAGGAAAGCTCCCATATGTTTTTGTGGATATAAAATGGACTCCCCATCAAAAAAAAAAAAAGGTTGGATATTGGGATGAATGATTCCACACCTGCCCCAAGAATGTTAATTCCTCGTGGAATGAGGTTTCTGGGGAGCCTGTGGCAGGGTTCCTGGCTGCCGAGAGCCTGGAGGGCTTGACTGTGGTTAGGAGCTGGCCTGGGGAAGGGCTCCTGGGCATGGTCAGGCTTGCTTGGCTTGCACTTCCTGCAGGTACCAGGCGAGGGAGCTCCAGGCCTTTCTTTGCCATCTGGCTTGGTGGGTGTGTGTGTGTGTGTGTGTGTGTGTGTGTGTCTGGCTTGGTGTGTGTGTGTGTGTGTGTGTGTGTGTAGGGTGGGGGTGGTTAGAGGGAAACAAACATGGGTGGGACTAGATCGTAAGGCAATGGCAACCCCACCCCAGTCTCACCTGGAGAATCCCAAGGACAGAGGAGCCTGCTAGGCTACAGTCTGTGCGATCGCAAAGAGTCGAACACGACTCAGTGACTAAACCACAGAATGTTGTCAATAGTCAATTATCAAAAATGAGTCAGACTCTTTATTACACTGATTCTTGCTTTTTAAATATAGTCTGACAGTTTCTATCCTTTTGTGTGTGTTTGTGTATCAATAGCTCAGTCTAACCCTTTGCGACCCCATTGACAGTACACCGCCAGGCTCTTCTGTCCAAGAACTATTTCATGGAAGAATACTGGAGTGGGTTGCCATTTCCTACTCCAGAGGAGCTTCCCGGCTCAGGGCTTGAACCCGAGTTTTCTGCGTTGCAGGCAAATTCTTTACTGTGTGAGTCAAACAAGTTTGTGTGCCCCATCAGAGAGAGGTCAAACAAACTGGAATGTCAGAATTTGGAGCAGAGAAAGGTTTATTGAAGTATTAAGCAAGGAGAGTGAATGGCTTGGGCTAAAAAAACAAAAAACAAAAAACTCTGAACTCCCCGATAATTTAGAGGGAGAACTTTTTGTAAGCAGAATTTGGGGTGAGCACTGCAGGGCATATGATTCTCTTCCAATTGGTTGTTAGCAGGGTGGTGCTCCAGGAAAATTTTGCTCAGCCAGAAGGAAGTCACCATCCTCCACTTGGAAGGCGGGGCTTAGTTCCTGCAAAAAAGCTCAAACATGTTATGTATCTGTATCCCTTGAGGGGGAACCAGGATCCCACTTTAATGTTGCGCTGCTGCTGCTAAGTCGCTTCAGTCGTGTCCGACTCTGTGCGACCCCACAGACAGCAGCCCACCAGGCTCCGCCGTCCCTGGGACTCTCCAGGCAAGAGCACTGGGCTGGGCGGCCATTTCCTTCTCCAGTGTTGCGCTACAGTTTCTTAATCGTTCCTTCTTTGTTTCTGCATTTCCTCCCTTGCCTGCTTAGCAAGTGTTTGAATCTGCCCTTTGTTACTCAAGGGCTTCTCTCATAGCTCAGTTGGTCGAAATTCTGCCCGCAATGCAGGAGACCTGGGTTTGATCCCTGAGTTGGGAAGATCCCCTGGAGAAGAGAAAGGCTACCCACTCCAGTGTTCTGGCCTGGAGAATTCCATGGACTGTATAGTTTGTGGGGTCACAAAGAGTCAGACACAACTGAGCGCCTTTCACTTTGGTACTCAGGAAAACCTAGGAAGCTAAAACCTTTTTCTTACGGATAACAAACTGGGGCAAGGAAAGGATTTTGTGACCAGGAAGGTCCCACTCGGTCCTGTTTGATTTCACTTCCAAGTTACGGTTGCATGCTCAGTCACTCAGCCATGTCCAACTCTTTGTGACCCCACAGACTGTAGCCCGCCAGGCTCCCCTGTCCACGGATTCTCCGGGCAAGAATACTGGAGTGGGTTGCCATTTCCGTCTTCAGGGGATCTTCCCGACCCAGGGATCGAACCCACGTCCCCTGTGTTTCCCGCAGCTGCAGGTGGATTCTTTACTGCCTCACCGCCTGGGCAGCCCAGAGTCACACCCTCTGTGTCCCCGCCAGTAAGGCAGGAGAGCTTTCCTTGCTTCACTTTCCTTCCAATATTTGAGGTGGCCAGATCCTAACACGGGCTATGATCCTCTCACATTCTGGTTCCAGCCTTCTTCTTCAGGCTTATCATGCTCTACTCTGGTTTTGAACTTTTCTTTTTATAAATTCATATGTTTCCAAATTATCTTTCCAATGTGCAGCAGGCCATTTGCACTTTGTTGAAAAGAAAGAAGGAAGAAAAAGAAAAGCACCAAGTAAACGGAAAAAGTACTGTTTTATTGATCACCTGTTTCACAAGAGCAAACATTTTCAGCTTGTAAGTGTCCCCCATATCACTTAAACTCAAGTAAATGTGGAGGTCTAGCTGAGTAGATTTGAATAATAGTTGTGATTTTTGAAACAGCAGATACATTATTTCAAAGTTAGGTGAAGAGAGAATATTGACGTGTCCTTTTATCATAAGTTGAACATTTTGTCCAGATGGGAGCTTCCATGGGAAATCAAGTAGGTTTACATGAGTTTGTGGAAAGAGAGGGAGGACAGACATGCCCTTTCAGTGATCATAGTCTTAGAGACGACTGTGAGGTTGGAGAGGAAAACGAGTCCAAGGGATCGTGTCACACCAGCATTCATACTCCGGGAGCAGCTCTGTGAACGCCCCCGAGCGTGGCCGCCGGCCGAGGCCTAAGGGGAGGAGACTCGGCCGCAGGAGAGGACGCTGCCGGCCGTGGTGCGCTTGATGGAGAACAGGAAAGGGTGGTCGCAGCGGAAACTCTCAGAATTTCTTCCTGCCCTTGCAATAATTTCTACATCAGTAGCAGCCGCGGCCTCCGTGCCCTCCTCGGTCACCTCCACAAAGGACTTGTGGACGACCTTTGACACCGCCAGATCGCGGCTCCCGGCCATGCCCGAGAAGTCGGCGGCCCCTCCGCGGAAGGCGTCCACCATCCCCAGGGCTTGCAGTGTGGGCACGAGGTCGTAGCCCTCTTCCACTTTAAACCGAGGCAGGTGTAAGTCCACTTGTCTCTTCCCCATATTCTGTGGGCTCGTCCACGCTATTAACGTCTCAGCAGTGAGCTGGTCTTCAAGCTGGAACAGCAGAAAAGGAACAGCTGTCAGGATTCTCAGTGGCCATGGGGCCCACCTAACCTTGGATTGAAATGTCTGAAAAACAATTATCTTCACAGTAAACGTGAATACAGGAGGTTCAGTTATATTATTCATATAAACTCACTATACTATATACATATAACATTTATATACTGCATGTAATCTCATTGTGTATTATAAGCTGAATATTTGGTAATATTTATGTGATAAACTGAGCCTTCTGTATATATATGTGTATATATACCCATACATAACAGCAGAACCATTAAATACATTTATTTTGTAAAAGATGAACTATATATCTTTGCTTAAGTTGCCAGGTCACTACATGTTTCATTTTCAAATAGTCTTGTCTTGTTAATGTCTTTCTGTGCAGTTTTTGCATGATATAGTGTACAACCCATTATTATTCCTTTAACTTGCTTGATCTATTTGAAAACTTTTCCTGTATAGACATGTTTCTCTAATCAAGTTTAAACTGTTACATAATACCACCATTAAGTAGAGATTCAGTGTATGTGTTTACTTAATTCATATTTTTAAGTACTGTCTGTTAGTCCCTAAGCTACCGCATATGTATTTTACGCTAGTTCACTGCAAATTCAGCATCACTGCCTATTATAGTAATTGCAGATGGCCATTTATGGAATGAGGTTTATATGCCAGATGTTGTTATTGGTTTCTTTACAAATTATCTTGAACCAATATAACAGTGCTAAAAGGAAGATTCACTTTTTTTTTTTAATTCTCAGCAACGAGGCTCCAAATAACTCTGAGAGAATACTTCTAAATAGGAAGTGAGCATCAAGATGGGCTGGCTTGTCTCCTCCCTACGAAGCATGTGATTCAGTCCGCAGAATGGAGCTCGGCGTTGTTTTACTTTGTTTTTGTTCACGAGTGAATTTGCGTATATTTTCCATGAGTCATCTACATTTGACTTTTAGTTTCCCCCGTCTTCAAATGAATAGACTGGAATAGGTGAAGTTTTGATGGTTGCAAAATATTAACGTGTGAGCCAAGCATATTATTTTTTGAAGTGATATTCTAGTTTTCTCAGAATATTACTGGGTCCTGTGAAGTTAAGATTTTCTCCATATTCTTCCACATCACACTGGAAGGTCTATTTTTTTGGAAAGTCACAGGATGCCAAGCTCTCCTTCACGATTTCCCATTAGATTCAACAGAGAAGAAATGACACAGGCCAGAGTCTTGCTCACCTGGCGCATCGCCAGCATCCTGTGAGTGCTGCTGCCGTGAGCAGCCCACGCGGGCCCTTTGTCACCAGCAATGAAGCCACAGCGAGAAGCACTGTGAACACCAGGTCTCACCTCCCGCAGGCCGTCTGCTTCACTAGGCAGCAGCACCAGCGTGCTCAGCTCTCCGCCTTTGTACGGGATTTCCAGGATCTTGGCCTGCACATCCTCCAGTGACGCGAAATTGAAGCTGTTGGCTTGTTTCATCATCTGCACAGGTTTGCTGTGTCCTGCAGTAAATTCATGTGCAAAAATAATGCCGAGTGAGCACTAGTCCAGAAAAAAAGATAATCTTATTGAGATGCCAAACTCATCTTCCTTCTAAGAGATGGTCTGGGAAATCTGAATTAGAGACAAGAATTTCTTCAACTATTACCAACTAAATAAAGGGGGAAAAAGAGCCTTGAAAGATCCTACTTCTACTAGCAGTTATAGAAGAAATGATCAAATATGCATTTAACTTTCACATTGTACACAGAGCTATGTTACGTTATTATAAATTAATTACAGACAATACCTTGTTCAGCCAAAACTTTTCCTCCGCAGTACTTTCTCTCTTAAACTTCTGCTTCCACTGCCCTTTGAAGTAGACGGCGTTCACCAGGACCAGAGCAGTAGCGCTGTTGAGAGAGCCTTTGGGAAACAGATCCTTGATTCTTTCTGCAAAGACAGGAAATCAAAGGCCTGTCATGAGAGGCACGAGTGGTTTATCTGTCAGATGCTTTGAAAGTTGCAAGTGATGATTAACTACTCGCACAAGTCAGCCCGTGAGGGACTCCATGCCCAGCGGTTCACCGGGTGAGGCTTTGCTCGCGGCCCCAGCCTGATGGGGTCGGCCTCGTGGAGACGCCCCTGCTCCTGCCTGGGAAGGTGTCCAGTCTGTGTGTGGGGGGGCAGCGGTCATGTCGCAAGGAACCGCAATGCACGGACTCTAGATACAGTTTCCACAGATCACACTCCGCACCCCTCCTCACCGTGCTCCCTGGGTCCTCTCCTGCTCCTCCAGCTTGTGTGCATTCTCCTGTCCTTCCTTCCTTGCTCCTGCTCTGTCTTTTCAAGTCTGAGCTCGATATTCTGAAGAAGTAGCCAGAATAGCCTTCTGGACAATCGACACGCATGCAGAAATCGAGAGCACGTGGCAGACACTGTTCCCTGAGGAGTCTCCATCTTCATTCTCCGCCTCGAGTTGCTGCAGGTCAGTCCTCTGTTTCGGATGGGGAGACGTTGTCCAGCCACCTGCCCTGGGAAGGGAGGACCCCGTGACAATCCTGTGGGAGGGGGATGTGGGCCAGGTACCTCCTACAGCAGGGGGTCATTTCTGCAGAAAGGGTGGTTTGGGGGAGAGAAGGTTGTTTCCCAACTAACAAAGGGACCCTTTCTAGTATCTTCTCTTGGGGAATCATAATCCGGAAGTTAATCCTCTAATTGAAAGCAAAACTTATGAATCAGTCTGAAGTCTGAGCAGAGACTTGAGATCCACAAAGACACTGTCTTCCAGACACAGCTGTGCCTGCAGGGGGCTGGTCCTGGGAGCACCCCTGCCCGTGTCTCTCTGCACTGACGTGGACCGTCCACCCCCAGCAGGGCCTCCCCACCCTCTGCGATCTTGTCTCACCCCTGCTCCTGGAAGCCTGGTCAGGGTCCAGCACTGTGTTCACACACAGCGGGGACTCAGCGGTGACTTTTAATGGTGACTCTCTCATAACCTACCATTGGTTTGGCTCTCCACCCAGGAGTTAATCATCTTTCGACTTTCCTCTGCAGCATTTTTAAAATCGGCAGATTCCACGCTGGCCAGATAAAATTTCTTAACATTATCCATGTATTCCTGTGCCATGAGCAGGAAGAAAGCAGGAATGAAAAGTAACTTATCAGTAACTATGCAGGTTTCCCAAATTAAATGTGTTAAGTCCTGATCAAGCAGAGTTCACAAGCCAATGCCTAGCCCCTCCTCACTGGCGTGCTCTCAGCCTCTGGACACTCCAGCGCGTGGGGCTGTGTCGGGGAGCCCGGCCCCTGGGAGTAATGCCCCCGTGTGGGTCCCCAGGCTCCTCTGCACCCCTCCCCCTCCACTGGGAGATGGGGCCCGAGGACCCGGGATGCAGACTAAAGGTGTGACAGACCAGGAAACTCACCTGGAGAAACAGAAACTCCTTTTCTCCATAGAGCCTGTTGGCGACCCTCAGCTCATAGGCATCACGGGATTTCTTTAAATCCGTCAGAAGCTTCTGAAAGTGATGATGAACATTTCCTGGCTTTTCAGCCTCCAAACACCAAAAAGCGAGCTCACTGGATTCTCTGTCAATGTAAACACTACACCCCAGGGTCTGTTGGATCCCTGTCTAGCGGGTGGTATCCCCAGGGACGATGTTCGTGGTTATCTCCCCTAACTGGCGCGTGTTACTGGAGTTAGCTCTCCCAGTCTTTACATTAGATCTTCCAGACTCAGCTGTGCCTGCGGGGGGCTGGTCCTGGGAGCACCCCTGCCCGTGTCTCTCTGCACTGACGTGGACCGTCCACCCCCTGCAGGGCCTCCCCACCCTCCGCGATCTTGTCTGGCCCCTGCTCCTGGAAGCCCGGTCAGGGTCCAGCACTCTCCCCCTGCTCTACCTCACGCCAGTCTGTCCTCTGTTGCCCTAGGGGTGCACTGGCATCCCATCAGTGCGCTGCCTCCAACGCTTAGGGTGCAGGTCTCAGTGAAACAGAGGCTCCTGGAGGGTGGGAGCCACTGGGAATCTGACAGTCACCAGCCGTGTGAGAGCACGAAGTCTGTATGTTGTCCTGTGTTGTGACTCGATGCCCTGTTATATTCCTTTGAGGGATTACCTTCTAAGACCTGTTGGCTGTGATCTGTGGTTCTTCAGTGTGGTGGCCACACTTCCCAGTGTAGGAACAGTGGGTGCCGGATAGCCGGGGAACAGCTGTACCGCAGCGTCTCTAAGTCTTCAGTGCCGTTCGCGTGAAGACAGGAGACTCAGAGAGCTTAGAAACTTCTCCAAGGAGATATAGATAATTTTTTCAATGTAGACTTGTCTCAGTTCAGAATCTCTCACTTTTGGCTAAGAGTTAGACTATTTAGATAAACCGTAGCTCTCATTCATTTTCCGAAATACTCCATAATACACTTGATCATGTGCTTATTGCTCTTAATGGGAGAGTTAATTAAAGCTATGCAATTATAGCAGCATACTGTGATTAATATACTTATTTTTATTCTGTATAATAACGTATAACCTTAATCAGAGTTTCCATACCCTGGTCCTGCTGTCCTATTTGAATGTATTTGCATGCGATGCAGCAACCTTTTATTTTCCCTGGCTAATTGGGATGACGTCACTGGCTGAGAGCCATCCTATTTTTGCCATGTTCCTCATTTCTGAACAGCAGATCACTATCTGAAGCTCCTTTAGGTTTCAGAGTCCCTGATTTTAAGCACATGCTTCTTTACTTTCAGAAAAAAAAAGATATGAGGTAAAAAAGTGAAGGGAAGGGAAGTGAAGTTGCTCAGTCATGTCCGACTCTCTGTGACCCCATGGACTGTAGCATACCAGGCCCCTCTGTCCATGGGGTTTTCCAGGCAAGAGTACTGGAGTGGGTTTCCATTTCCTTCTCCAGGAGATCTTCCTGACCCAGGGATCGAACCCAGGTCTCCCTCATTGCAGGCAGACACTTTGCCATCTGAGCCACCAGGGAAGTGAATAAGGATGCAATGTGCAATGAGAGGGCTTTCCAGGCGGTGCCAGTGGTAAAGAACCTGTCTGCTGATGCAGGAGACATGAGAGATGCTGGTTCAATCCCTGGGGCGGGAAGGTCCCCGGGAGGCGGGCATGGCAACCCACTGCAGTCTTCCTGCCTGGAGAATCCCATGGACGGAGGGGCCTGGAGGGCTACAGTCCATGGGGTCTCAAAGAGTCAGACAGGACTGAAATGATTTCACACACGCATGCATGTGAACTGAGAAACAACTCTCTCCAGTTTGCCTAGCATGACCTCTAAAAATGGACTTTTCCCAGTTTATCTGAAATCCCCAGTTTAAGCTACGACCCTCCCGGACACATGACCTCGTCTACACCCAGCGCTCTCTGACTCACGGGATTCCTTGTGGCTCCTCCTCTTGGATTCTCTGTGACTTCACTGAAGTGAAGGCCCTGGAGAAGACAGGGAGTGGGACAAGGAGCCTGTAACGATCTGCACACGTCAGAGTAAGCGAAACAGAAAGAATGGAAGGACAAAAGAACACCCACAAACAGAACTACGCACCAAGTGCATGCCCCTCTCAGAGGCAGACTCAGGCGGAAACAGAAAGCAAACAGAAGGGTCCAGTGGGGCTTCATCCTTAACACAGGCTGTGTGGGGAAAACACAAAGCTGCTTGAGCGCTGTCCACCTTAAAGAATCGTGTCTCGTTTTTCATTCATCTTTGAGGAAACATGTGAAGATGTCTCCCGTGGACTTTAGTCAGGGCCTCACTTCCAGTGAACTCTTCCATTAAAGCCTCACCTCTGCAATTGCAGGGTTCATCCCAGCCCCCGGAGGAAGTCCAGGCACAGGGAGCATGTGGGGAGCCCTCGGGAGCGTGCGTGCCCCGCTCTGTGGCCACCCAGTCACGGGGCTGCTGAGCTTCCCGTGGGACCCGGGGACAGCCAGACCTGTGGTCATGTACACAAACCACGCAGACAACCCTGTGACGGAAAGGCAGCTGCCACCTACCTTCTGCATTTGTGAGGCGGTGTTTCCTCGGGCCCCTAAGTAAGTCATGGCTAAGGCTGATGGGATACTGACAGGGGACAGGAAGATGTTTTCCTTCTCTGATTGTCTGATCTGGTGGAACAGATCGCTTGCAAGGTGGCTGATTGCTTCACCGAGGGAACTCATGGTGGCCGATGTGGTCTGGAAGTCCTGGAAGAGCATCAGACGCATTTTATCATCACTCTAGTGAAAGAAGGCTAGTCTGTAATACTGTAATAATTTTTTNGAAGATGTTTTCCTTCTCTGATTGTCTGATCTGGTGGAACAGATCGCTTGCAAGGTGGCTGATTGCTTCACCGAGGGAACTCATGGTGGCCGATGTGGTCTGGAAGTCCTGGAAGAGCATCAGACGCATTTTATCATCACTCTAGTGAAAGAAGGCTAGTCTGTAATACTGTAATAATTTTTTAAAAATACTTTATAAGTGGGTTGCGTGATTCTGGCAATCAACATTTCTCATCTTCTCACTTTTCAAGCCCTTTAAAATGAACAGTATGCGTTTCATAATTAGAGGACTGTTGAAATGAGTTTTTAAAGAAAATTTGTGAAAAAGTAATAGAATATCTTTATCTTTTTCTCCTTAGTGGTTGCATTAAGACTGGGATAAAAATGATTTATAACAGACACCAGGCAAAGACTGATGTGGTAACATTCAGCCAGCTCCCATTAGGCACCTTCCTCTGTAGAAGGATTTTACTTGAAGGATTTGTGGGTCTTGGACATCCTACCCCTGATCACATGTGCTTCCAAAGAGGCAAGATTTTTTGGGAAATAAATGAATAATCTAAGAACTAAATCAGGAGAAAAAGATGTTTTATTTTTGCTCTGGCAGAATAAGTGAAGTACCACCACACCAAAGAAATATTAATAGAAGCAGGATACAAAAAGACCATAATCCTGATTACTTTCAGAAAGGATTCATGGAGTTACACAGAGCCTCTGGAAGCACTTACCCGTGTTCCCGGAGGCGCTGGGCAGGGAGTCTGCAAGCCTGTGTGCTGGGAGTGCTCAGCCCTGGGTGTATCCCTCTCCAGCCGCCTCCAGTGCCTCAAAGCAGCTGGTATTTCAAGTAGATCAGCTTCCGATTTCTTCACCAGGTATGTGACCTTCACAAGCACAGCGTCTCTGTGAGTGAAGATGAGACTGTTGTCTAGTTCCTGTACTTCCTTCTCATCCCCAGAGGAAACAGAACTGCAGTCACTAGCTGCTGTGAAGTGCCTGTAAGACCAATGGCAGACAGTTAAGCTCCGACTTCGTTGCATGCCTTTAGCTACTATTTCCAAACAGACACAACCCATAAAAATCTGTCTTCTCTTACCTGTTGAATTGTCCTTAAGACAATTCTAACAAAAAAATTCTAACAGAAATGATTAAATAGCTTGCATTTTCCATTTTATGTTCTGAGAGCTGGTCCAACCTGACGATGTCCTTGAGAATTATTCGCACAGCTAGGAAAGTATTTCGAATTCTCAGCTTAAGAGATACTGGCAAAGTGTCTCAGCTAAGTGCGGAAAATAGGTGTCAGCTGCCTTCCCCAAAAAGTGGGACCTTGGCTACGGTCCTCCCTGTGGCCCCATCCTCCTGACAGCCGCCCAGCTGGTCCCTGAGTTCTAATGTCAAAGGGAAGCTCTTCTTCCTGCAGAGTCACCTGCTCTCAGGAGGAACAAGATGTAAATAAACAGGGGCCATTTGGGGGGCAGTTTTCTCATTCTTACACAAAGATGTATCAGAAAAATAAACTGAGGTCCATTATGAAGAGATGTGGAGAAGCCGATGGCACCCCACTCCAGTACTCTTGCCTGGAAAATCCCATGGATGGAAAAGCCTGGTAGGCTACAGT
>SJYA01011747.1:0-12374 GCA_006410615.1 Neotragus moschatus
GCAAGAGAGTTCTAGAGAAACATCTATTTCTGCTTTATTGACTATGCCAAAGCCTTTGACTGTGTGGATGACCACAAACTGTGGAAAATTCTGAAAGATATGGGAATACCAGATCACTTGACCTGCCTCTTGAGAAATCTGTAGGCAGGTCCGGAAGCAACAGTTAGTCCAGTTAGGACTGGACATGGAACAAAAGCCTGGTCCCAAATAGGAAAAAGGAGTATGTCAAGGCTGTATATTGTCACCCTGCTTATTTTACTTATATGCAGAGTACATCATGAGAAACACTGGGCTGGATGAAGCACAAGCTGGAATCAAGATTGCAGGAGAAATATCAATAACCTCAGATATATACAGGTGACACCACCCTTATGGCAGAAAGTGAAGAAGAACTCAAAAGCCTCTTTTGAGTGAAAGAGGAGAGTGAAAAAGTTCGCTTAAAGCTCAACATTCAGAAAATGAAGATCATGGCATCCAGTCCCATCATTTCATGAGAAATAGATGGGGAAACAGTGGAAACAGTGTCAGACTTTATTTTGGGGGGTTCCAAAATCACTGCAGATGGTGACTTCAGCCATGATATTCAAAGACACTTGCTCCTTGGAAGTAAAGCTATGACCAAACTAGACAGCATATTAAAATGCAGAGACATTACTTATTGACAAAGATCCATCTAGTCAAAGCTATGGTTTTTCCAGTAGTCATGAATGGATGTGAGAGTTGGACCATAAAGCGACTAAGTTCTGAAAAATTGATGCTTTTGAACTGTGGTGTTGGAGAAGACTCTTGAGAGTCCCTTGGACTGCAAGGAGATCCAACCAGTCCATCCTAAAAGAAATCAGTCTTGAATATTCATTGGAAGGACTGATGCTGAAGCTGAAGCTCCAATACTTGGGCTACTTGATGTGAATAACTGACTCATTGGAAAAGACCCTGATGCTGGTAAAGATTGAAGGCAGGAGGAGAAGTGGATGACTGAGGATGAGATGGTTGAATGGCCTCACTGACTTGAAGGTCACGAGTTTGAGCAAGCTCCGGGAGTCTGTGATGGAGAGGGAAGCCTGGCATGCTGCAGTCCATGGTGTTGCCAAGAGTCGGACAGGACTGAGCAACTGAACTGAACTACCTGAAACATATAGCTTTTCTTTCTTTCCTATTTTGTTATCCAAGTGAAAATAAAGCTATTTTTTAAGCCAAAATGTCCAAATTAAGGAAACAACAATTATTTTATGTTTACTCTATACCAGTCACCAACTGCTTTACGTGTATTATCTGACTGGCACAGGCAATCCTGAAAGAAAGGAAACATTATCATCTTCACCATTACCATCCCTAACTTAAAGATAACAAAATTGAGTCTTCAGTATGTTAAGTGGTACACTCAGAGCCTCAGAGCTGATGAGTAAAAGAAAAGGGATAGAACCCAGTAAATCTAATTCCAAATGCCACATTCTTAATTACAGTGGGAGGCTACATCTATAAATGAGACATTGGGCCACATTTCAGTTCAGTTCACTTCAGTTGCTCAGTCGTGTCTGACTCTTTCTGACCCCATGAATTGCAGCACTCCAGGCCTCCCTGTCCATCACCAACTCCCGGAGTTCACTCAAACTCTCATCCGGTGATGAGTCGGTGATGCCATCCAGCCATCTCATCCTCGGTCATCCCCTTATCCTCCTGCCCCCAATCCCTCCCAGCATCAGAGTCTTTTCCAGTGAGTCAGCTCTTCACATGAGGTGGCCAAGAACTGGAGTTTCAGCTTCAGTATCATTCCTTCCAAAGAACACCCGGGACTGATCTCCTTTAGAATGGACTGGTTGGATCTTCTAGATCCTAGTAAAAAAAACTGAACTGAATGTTAATGTTACAGGACAGTTTACATTTGGCCTTGACTTAGATGTATGTGTTCATGCTGTATTTGCCACCCAGCAGAGGTTAAAGTATCTGCCTGCAATGTGGGAGACCTGGGTTCAATCCCTGGGTCAGGAAGATCCCCTGGAGAAGGAAATGGCAACCCACTCCAGTATTCTTGCCTGGAGAATCCCATGGACGGAGGAGCTTGGTGGGCTACAGTCCACGGGTCACAAAGAATCAGACATGACTGAGCGACTTCACTTCACTTTGTGTCTTATAGAGCTACGTTTATCTTACATAAAATATGGAGATAATGTTTCCTATATTGTGAAAGAATTATGAAAATTAGTAAAATAACTGCATGTAAGATATCTGGCCAACAATTGATTTCAATAATTGTTAGTTTTCCACACTCATATATTATAATTTCTTACAGTTCCTAGAAGTAAGATCTCTAGGTTTAAAAAGGGACCTGTAATTCACTAGCTAGCAAAAGTCATGAGCATTTTTGGTGATTTACAAATTTGTATAATATGCCAGAACCAGGGTATCACATTTGTTAGAAAAATTGGTGGATTTTGAAGTAATAATATGGCACCAACATCATATTATCCCACCACAATTCCAATTTCCTAAAATGAATTATTTAAAGTAAAGAGTAATTGCTCCCTTCCTTTGCCAAGCTGCTGTTAGCATCTCTTAAGTCTACAATAAACTTGTCAACGTTTACTGCATGTACATGTCACACCGGAGCCTGGGGGCAGAGGACCACAGTAGGGCATGGAGAGGTAACACGAGGTGTGTCAAGATGCTGAGCCCCAGCATGACACCAAGAACAGGAAATTAATAAAGGGCTGGTTCAAGTGAGTTCACGATGGACTCCATAGGAAGGGCAAGTGGTAGAAATATGTCAAAGTCAGGGATGGGATTATAACCAGACAAGCAGAAGGCAAGAGTTAGAGCATCCAATCTTAAGTGCTGAAAGGAACTTTGGGGAAGTCGGTTCAACAAAGAAGTACGAGTCCAGAGGCCCAGACCGAATTCCACCATCCTTCTTTCACAGCACTCTCAGGTCCTAAAAGCACTACACCCAGTTTGGTTGGACCAAAGACAGATGCGGTTTTATCTTGGATGCAATGCCCTCCAGGCCAGCTGCATGCAGAGGCAGAAATAGCAGCTGCCTGTATGTTGTGATTTGTGAGGAAATAAGAAGCTTCTTCTCTAAAATATACCCTGTGATGAATAAAAGTCCTTTGAGCTAAAGGGTGGCTCTCTGTTAAAAACATGAAGGGTAGAACCAAGCCTGAGTAACCATTGGAAAGGGAAGAAAAACCACTAATCTTTATTTGTCATTTATGACTTACTTTAAAAGTATTTGCCCAACAAAGTCACACTGACAGCAATTTTGTGAAAATTACTTAAGACTGGGAAACAGAGAAGAGAAGAAGAACTGCAGGGGATGACAAGGCTATGAAAAATGACACTGAAAGGTTTTCATAACAATATCATTTATTTGACAATTTTGTGTAGAATTGGGCCGAATAGCCTTTAATAATTTGTTGTGAATTGCAATTGTGAGTAGCTATTCAATAAGAACATCAAGGAAATATTAAACTTGGAGGGACCCCCCCTGGTGGCTCAGAGGGTAAAGAATCTGCCTGCAATAAAGGAGACCCAGGTTTGATCCCTGGGTTGGGAAGATCCCCTGGATAAGGGAATACCCATTTCAGTACTCTTGCCTGGAGAATTCCATGGACAGAGGAGCCTGGCGAGCTATAGTCCATGGGGTCACAAAGAGTCGGACATGACTGAGCTTCACTTGCAATATTGCAGATATTTTTTTATGCATAATTCAAATGTATACTTTGTATCAAAAGTTATTTTGTAACATAACCTTGGACTTCACACAAATTAAAGACAAAAATTAAGATGCCTATTACTCCTTCCTATAACAGCGGAGAATACATGTTGAAAGAAACTAGTAATACCACTACAGATCAGACTCTTCTTGTACATGTTAAGTCAGAATAAAACTAGGGTACACCTATTACTTTTCAAATTTAAATAACAGGAATATGGATTAGAGCTGTGAGGTTTATGGCATTGTGTCATTTTCAAAAATTGGCTTTATTTTCTCATTGATTCCTCTACTATTTTTAACTTTTAACACACAAAGTTTTTTGAATCATTGAAACATATCTTCAAATTTAGGCTAAAAATAACTCAGGAAAAAAAAGTAACAGATATTTTAGCTTCTGTTCTACTAAACCTAAGCCACAAAAGCTTGCTCTGTGCCATGACCTGAATGTGCATACGTGCGTGTTTGCTCAGTTGCTTCAGCTGTGTCCAACTCTTTGTAACTCCATGGACAGTAGTCAGCCAGCCTCCTCTGTCCATGGGATTCTCCAGGCAACAATACTGGAGTGGGTTGCCATGCCCTCCTCCAGGGGATCTTCCCGACTTAAGGATCGAACCCATGTCTCTTATTTCTCCTGCATTGGCAGGTGGGTTCTTTAACCTCTGAGCCACCTGGGAAGTCCCTGAATGAACCTAACCACCCTAAATTCCTATGCTGAAATCCTAACCCTAAACATGATGATATTTTTGGGTGGAGTTTTGGAGAGATGCTTAAGTCATGAAGGAACCCTCATGAATGAAAATAGCCCCTTATAAAAATAGCCCCTTATAAGAAGCCCCAGAGTGATCCCTAGTCACCTTTTATCTTGTGAGGATACAGTGAGAAGTCCGTGACCCAGCAGGGGGCCTCCACCAGACCACGACCAGGCAAGCATACTGACCTCAGATTTCCAGCCTCCAAAACTGTAAGAAATAAATTTCTGTTGTTTATAAGCTCCCTGGTCTGTGGTAGTTTGTAATAACAGCCCAAACAGACTGACACCCTGTTATTTTATAGTTTTAATTAATCCCCTTTAATAACCTTCATCAGTCTTACATCTCCTTAACAAGCACCTAGTAGGTGCCAGTTGCTGGTCTAAGTGGTAAGGTTACCTAAGGCACCTGCAGAAAGTACGCGCTGTGGCTGGTTAGAAAAACTGGAAAAGAACTCTAACACAAGAAAATAAGTACCCTGGGTCTTGTTCTTCAAGTTAAATTCCTCTTGAGTTATTTAGCTGTCTCCATTTTCACTCCCTTGTTCTCATTCTACGTGTTGGTGCCACAGCTTCACTGAAAAAGATCTCCCTGTGATCACTATGAGGTTATTTAAATGCAGTGCAAAAGTCTGCATGCTCATTTTATTAAACCTCAGCAGCATGCAACACTGTTTCTAACTCACCTTTTTGAAATGTTTTTTTTCATTGTTTCTGCTTTTAATCCTCTCAGTTCCCCTTGACTCAGCCTTTAATTGTTTAAGCTATAAAAAATTCAGAAACTCTCTCTTCTCTTTCCTCTCCTTTCTTCCTAGGACTGTGATTAGAATGTGTATGCTGCTGCTGCTAAGTCACTTCAGTCGTATCCAACTCTGTGCGACCCCATAGACGGCAGCCCACCAGGCTCTCCCATCCCTGGGATTCTCCAGACAAGAACACTGGAGGGGGTTGCCATTTCCTTCTCCAATGCATGCAAGTGAAAAGTGAAAGTGAAGTCACTCAGTTGTGTCCAACTCTTTGTGACCCCATGGACTGCAGCCTACCAGGCTCCTCCGGCCATGGGATTTTCCAGGCAAGAGTACTGGAGTGGGGTGCCATTGCCTTCTCCCATGTGTATGCTGCTGCTGCTGCTGCTAAGTGAGAACATCAATGTACTCTTCCAGTTAGCCCTTACCCTACATGCTCAGTTATACAATAGTTGTATCAATTCTCTTGGATGTATCAATCCCAGTTTCTGCCAATCCAAGTTCAAAAATAATTCCTCAGGAAACTCCATGCAGCAAAGACCAAGGGCATTTGGTTCATCATTGTATACACTATGCTTTGCACAATGGCTATTACATAATATAGAGTCAATACATACTTGATTTGAATGAATGTACCAATAATCTGTGGAATACACAGAGAGGAATACATGATTAATTTTGTCTAGAACTCAGTTTAATGGAAGAGTTGACTCTAAAAGAATGGACAAGATCTTGTCAAATGTGAAAGAAAGTCAGAAGAGGCAACAGAGTAACACACTGGAAGTAATTAAGTGTTTCAGAAGAAATGAATCAAGGACTCACAGCAAAGGGCATGGTGAAGAGGCAGCTGAAAGTTAGGAGGTAGAGAGAAGGCAGAAATAAGGGAGGAAAGGGAGGATGGGGGAAAGAGCGGAAGTGGATTTGGGCTGGAGAGCAAGGAGTCTAAAACTCTGTCCCTTAGGTAGCAAGGGGCTGCTGATTGTTTTCAAAGTGTGGAGGGGAGGTTGTATTTTCAAAAGCACACTGTACTGGTTATTAAGCTCTCTGCTCTCGTCTCCAATCCAGCCTTCTATACTCTCTCCTGGGAGGCTAGTGCTTGGGATTCTGCAAATAACTCTTTTGCTATCTGATTCGTTTAGATTCTTTAATAGGGGACTGGACTAGAAGACTGGGGAAAGGGACAAGGGACTCTCTCTTCTCTGGTCGCTTCATGGCTTTGTCACAATCGCCCTACCATGGCACTCAGGCTTCTTCTGACTTTCCCAGACTTTCCTCATGAGGCCCCTTGGTGGATACCAGTACCTTCCAGGTACTGTTCCTTCCTCCAAGTCTGAGTCCTCTTCTCAGGGCCTTTCCCCTAATCATCCAGCTTCCAAAAACCCCGTCTAAGGCCTCTCTTCACTCAGCCTTAGGAATGGTAGCAGCTTCTGCAGTTATTCCTATGATTACTTGTTTTTTTTTAGTTCTCTAATAACACTCTAATAATAACTCTATAATAAGGTATTACTCAATACCTTTTCAATCTTGTTAAAATACCTAGTATAACTTCAGTTGTTCTGACTGAGCCCTCACATTCTCCTTAGATAAGGAAATTGAGTGATTAAAAGATCATTTCAATATTCTAAACAAGAGATAAAGTAAGTCAGTAAAGCAGTGAAGATTATAATGATGAAACTAATAATAACTAATATTTACGGAGTACTTACAATATACCAAGTACTCTTCTAAAATCTTAATCTCTATGATATAGATATTACACTTATTTCCTTTTCACAGACAAGAAAACTGAGTCCCAGACAGGTTTTAACAAACAGGCTAAGTAACACAGATAGTAGTGGGTGGAGACAGGATTTAAACTTGGTTCCAAAGTCCTTCCTTTGAACAATTAGAAAGGGATTGAATTCTTGAGTTCTTTCTGAAAAGGAAGCAATAGTATTTGAACACTTATTCAACAGGAAGGATTGCAGAGAGGAAGGCATTTTAAAGACATCAGAGACTTAGTTTTGGAGATTGGGTGAATGATGGAGCTATTAATATTAACAATGAAAAATTATTTTAAAAAACCAGGTTTGGGTGCTCAGTAACACCCAAATAATTAATTCCATTTTGATATTTTGAATTAAAGATGTCTGTGGGACATTTGAAGAGTGATGTCAGTTGAAAGTTGAATTTGAGTCAGGTCCTTTAAACGCTTTATAAAAGTAAAGATTTCAGAGCTCTTAGAATACAGATGTTAGATGAAGTTATAAAAGCAGATATTGAGGTACATATATCTTTTTCAATTATCGTTTTCTCAGGGCATATGCCCAGTAGTGGACTGCTGCGTCATATGGTAGTTTAATTCCTAGGTTTTTAACTGAAGCGACTTAGCAACCAACACAACATTGTAAAGCAATTATCCTCCAATTAAAAAGAATTTTCAATGAAAAAAGAAAGGAAAGGCAGATATTGATATTAATGCCAGTCCTGAAATGGAGGCTATGGAAAGAGAGTGAGCTGAGTTCTCAAGCTGCCAAATATAAATCTCATAGCTCTTTTTCCTACCTAAAGCATAGCCAACAGTTTTTAGGAGAAATATATATTAAGCAGTGGAATGGAGACATGGGGGATGAAAGGAAGTGTATGTGGTATGACACACAAGCTAAGTATGAAATTATTCACGACTTTTTTTTCAAGGAACCAAAAAGAGAGGGCAAGGGGAGATAAAGAGTTTAAAACAAAATGCTTCAGTTCCTACACTGAAATGCAGGCTCCTCTAGATGGATTTTTCCCCTTAGAATGACTTGGCAGCGGAGAATGAGATGACATCAGCAAGCCAATCCCGAGCTGAGTAGAATGAGTCACATTTCGTCTGTTTTCACTTGATTAAAATATTTTACATTTGTCGAGCTTGAAAAAAAAAGGACAGAAGAAGCCATTGAGAAGGGAAAATTGAAAGTCCAAATACGGTGTGTTTCTGACTCACTAGAATTGCAGCATCATAGGAACTAATAACTTTGACTTAGAGAGACATTAAAAAAAAAACAGATTTTTTTTTTAACTTTTAACTTAATAGCAAGCAGAGAAAACCTTATAAAAGGGCAATCTTCTATAATACTTTAAAAAATATAAAGATCTTGTTAGCTGTAGAAAAAATGGATAATATTTAAATATCATCTGGTCTTTATAACTGATTTGGTTCAGATTAGTAGAAACTGCTCATTTTGATGGTTCAAATGTGTCTAAACGTTTCCGTCTTTGGAACAGAGCAGGGCAAGAGAAGTAGACTAAAGAGGTTGAGGGCAGATTTGCTTCTTCGCAGGGCTTTATGCCAAGTAATCTGCAAACAATCCATTTCCTGGCAAATGTCTCTAACTGGTTTGTCCATGATTTTTTTTTTTTTTCTGTACTGTAGTTACTAATACTGACCTTCAGATCCCTTAACAACAAGAGAGATTTATAATGAGGCAGAATTCACTTGGAAAACAAATCCACTGCTGCTGATTTTAGGCAATTCTTTTTCTAAGAAGGTGAATTATTGTGACACAAATTATATAAGCAAAATAAGTCTTTAAATAATGAGGCACTTCAAAAATCTTAGTTCTTGCTTGTTTAATAGATAAGAACATGTAGGGATCCTCTATGAATAGGAGTAACACTGGGGCCATTTCCTAAGAAAATGCGCCACTTTCCAAGATTTCATTTTTTTTTCATCCTGAAGTGATATTAATTAAATATTGTTCATCAGTAAACTTATCAAGTTCTTTACCAACTAGTGGGTGAGTCTCTCTAGTTTTATTTTTCTTTAATTGAAATATAGTTAATTTACAATGTTGTGTCAATGGGTCACTAAATATAGCCAAAAACAACATACAAAAAATTGAGAAACTTATTCACTTAAAACTATATTATGTCAAAATAAATTTAGATGATAAATACCACACTGTTAAAAATTATTATCATTATTATATCATCATTATTATCATTATGTGATACTCAAGAATTAAAATGTGTATCTTAAGAAGAGTTCTTACATATTTAGGAAAAGGCCATATACAAAAGAAAAAAACATTCTCAAAAGGCTGATAATCAATATATACATAATACTGTAAAATCATTATCAGGTTTAGTAAATATCAAGAAAAAAATTTAAAAGCAGTGAGATGCCATTTCACAAAGATGAAAAATGAAAATACTGAGAGGGAGTCTGGGAAGATGACTGAAGTAGGGACAGCAGAGGTTTGGGATCTTCCAGAAAACTTGTATGGAAATGGACAGAAGAGCCAGAGAGTAAAATAAAAAACCCATGTTCAACCAAAATGAAAGTGCAAAAAAAAAAAAAAAACCACCACCAGTAGCCTCAAACCCTCAAGAGAAGGGAAGCTGTTCAGAAGTCAAGGGAGGACAAGAGGCATCTGGTGGCTTTGACAAGGGAGACAATCCCCAAACAGCTGCCAGCAGGTATTCCCTGAAAATTCCAGTAAGCCAATTTGGGATCAGTTGCTTGGAGGGGGAGGTGGTACTGTGAGACTGATCTATCTAGATAGAATTATTTTGTCGATGACATTGTGTCAGTGGAGACTAATAATGTAAAGCAGACCAAGTTTTAGTAGCTCATTTTAAAAATCATCTGTAGCCAAGGTGACCCTATCGAGTCA
This sequence comes from Neotragus moschatus, assembly GCA_006410615.1. Classification (NCBI taxonomy): domain Eukaryota; kingdom Metazoa; phylum Chordata; class Mammalia; order Artiodactyla; family Bovidae; genus Neotragus; species Neotragus moschatus. The sequence continues at coordinate 9,847 of SJYA01011747.1, forward strand.
AGCCACTATTGTCTACTAACTGCTATTAGACGCATTCAGCAATTGACCAACTCACTCATTCATTCAGTGTTCTTTTCTCTAGGAGTTAGGGGATTCGAATTCAAAGATGAGAAAACTAAATACCTGCAGCCTGGGGATCTCAAAATCTAGATCATAAACAACACAACAACAAACTATAATGTGATTAGTGCTACAGTAAACAGGACTTCCCAGGTGGTGCTAGTGGTAAAGATCCTACCTGCTAATACTGGAAACTTCGAGAGATGCAGTTTCGATCTCTAGGTCAGAAAGATCCCCTGCAGGAGGGCACAATTCCAGTATGCATGCCAGGAGAATCCTATGGACAGAGAACCCTGCTGGGTTACAGTCCATAAGGTCACAAAGAGTCAGGCACGACTGAAGTGACTTAGCATGCACACAGGGCTATACACATCACTAGGATAAATTAATCGATTAAATAGTAGTCACATTAAAGAACAGACAGTGGAAAGTCTAAACAAATAACAACACATAACATAACACAATATTTTAAGATCACAAACGCTGGAGTCGCTAGTCATGGGTACCACAAGAAGGATCTGACCTCAGTGAGGAGATGCTCTACAGCTAAGACCCAATCTGAAGTAGTTGACAGCTGGGCGACAAGAAGGGGGACCAGGGCAACACCTCCATGTCCGTCACCGGCATCACTTACTCCATGTTGTGTTGAGATCTTATCACAAGACTTTAAAGATAAATTTAGTTGCCCAATTTTTTCCTTCCTCATTGTATATGTAAAGATTCCCAGAGTCTAAGTCATTTTCCAAAGTCAATTTCTTAGAAAGTTCTTTATTGAGAAAACTCAAATTTATTTGAAAATTACTCTTTCAAAAATATTTTAACTATATTTTAAGTTTACAACTTTAACTCAGTGCGTTCAAGAAAAAAGATAAGAACTAATTTTCTACAAGAGTTTTGATATGCCACTCATTCAAATACAATACAAATACAGTAATCAATACAAACAGACAATTTTCAGGCTCTGTCTTTTTCAAATCAAAATTTGCTCACATTGCAAATGGACTAATTCAGATAAGGACATATTTTAGGAAAATCTTGCATTTAGGGAATTCTAGAAATAAACCAGTAATCTTGGTTATAAATTATGAAATAAAACAATGACAGCTATTGTATGTAAAATGAAAGACCCAATGCAAACAAGATTTTGGCATACCAAAGTCATTTCTGATGTCCTGTGGTATGTAGTAAGCACAATAATAATCACAAGGATCATCACCCAGGAGAAGGCCCTGGCACCCCACTCCAGTACCTTTGCCTGGAGAATCCCATGATTGGAGGAGCCTGGTGGGCTGCAGTCCACGGGGTCACTAAGAGTCAGGCACGACTGAGCGACTTCCCTTTCACTTTTCACTTTCATGCATTGGAGAAGGAAATGACAACCCACTCCAGCGTTCTTGCCTGGAGAATCCCAGGGATGGGGGAGCCTGGTGGGCTGCCCACTATGGGGTCGCACAGAGTCGACACAACTGAAGTGATTTAGCAGCATCATGACCTAGCCCNTCAGGCACGACTGAGCGACTTCCCTTTCACTTTTCACTTTCATGCATTGGAGAAGGAAATGACAACCCACTCCAGCGTTCTTGCCTGGAGAATCCCAGGGATGGGGGAGCCTGGTGGGCTGCCCACTATGGGGTCGCACAGAGTCGACACAACTGAAGTGATTTAGCAGCATCATGACCTAGCCTTCCTCTTTCTTCTTACCCTGCTGACATTTTCCCATAGCCCTTATTTCTTTCCAACTTACTATTCACATTTGTTTTTTCCATTACCTGTCTCCTCCCTCTACAATGGAAGCTCAGTGAGGTCAGTGCTTTCTGTCAGTTTTGGTCATTGTTGCATCCCCAGTACAAAGAAGATCAGCTAACCCACAAGAGGTGCCCTAACATAAGCTGTTGAATGAACACATGCATGATTAAGTCCATAGAAATGTATAGAATTGTGACTAAAAATATAAAGTGCATAAATTCACACTTGTATAATCAGCAAAGGCTAAGTGCAATTATACTACAACTTGACAAAAATCAAAATGGAGATGATAACATACTACTCATACCCTTAAGCACCCCAAATTATGAAAAATAGTTACAGCACATACCTTTTTGAAGTTCAGCTTGCTTGTGAATGATTTAAATCTATGCAGGATCATGTCTTTGTTGCAGTCTAAAGGGTATCTTCCCCAAGAAGATACCCCCTCCTCTGCCCAAGGGGCAGAGGCCAAGAGGAGTTACCCCACGTCCGAGGCCAGAGGCAGTGGCCGGGAGAAGTAACCCAATGTCCAAGGAGCTGTGGCTACGTGGGCGCAAGAGAGCCTAGAGGAGCTATTCCACGTTCAAGGTCAGGAGGGGCGGCGGTGAGGAGATACCTCTCGTCCAAGGTAAGGAGCAGTGGCTGTGCTTTGCTGGAGCCACCGTGAAGAGATATCTCATGTCCAAGGTAAGAGAAACCCAAGTAAGAGGTAGGTGTTGCAA
>SJYA01011749.1:0-12416 GCA_006410615.1 Neotragus moschatus
CAGGACTGGAAAAGGTCAGTTTTAATTCCAATCCCAAAGAAAGGCAATGCCAAAGAATGCTCAAACTACAAAATATTAGATCCAGACATAACCTGTCAAATGTTTCCAGTTCAAATCTTTAACTTCACAAAAAAATGAAGCTAAAGCCCCAAAGAGGTCAAGTGACCAAAATTACATGTCCAACAATAATCACTTGACCCCCTGATCCCAGAGAGTGGTCTCCACATAGGCTTGTTGCTAACTGGGAAGCAGCTCCCTTTGATTGTTGAATGTGAGAGAATCATAAGTAAGAGAGGAGAGTCATTTGGCCAAGCCACAGATGGCAGATCTTGTTGTTCTGCATGTAGACTGGGAATGCTCACTGGGAGGCATCATCACAGTGCTGAGGCCAGGCTTCCAATCATAATGGATCAGGGTTCAGACCATGGAATCTCTCATCACAGGTTTATGTATTTGGTGCTGGCAATCATGATGGTTTGATGGGGTTGTGCTTAGTCACTCAGTTTTGTCCGACTCTTTGTGACCTCATGGACTCTACTCCACCAGGCTCCTCTGTCCATGGAGATTCTCCAGGCAAGGATACTAGAGTGGGTTGCTATGCCCTCCTCCAGGGGATCTTCTGAACCCAGGGATTGAACCCAGATCTTCCACACTGCAGGTGGATTCTTTACCTGCTGAGCCACCAGGGAAGTCAGATAAGGTTGTGGTGAGAGTTAAATTAAATGAGGGGGTTGACCATGGAGTGTAGGTGATTTTGTATTCTAATTACAGGAGCCCTCTGGAGACTATCAGGACAGTTGTTCAGCAGAGGGTTGGAGGCTGAGCCTGGCTGACAGTCATACACAACTGGGTCAAGAGTGACTCTCGGGCCACTGTTCCCAATCCCTCCTGAACACCCAGGCCCCACTGGACTCTATACATACCCATGCCAGCAGGTATCAGATATAAGATAATCAGTCACTTACATAGACAAAGCTGAGAAGCAGTGGCAACTGGGCTCCTACAAGGATAGAAGGGGCTTCCAAGCTGTCTAAATAACAGCTTCTGGGCCCAGATAAAACCCCAGAGGAATCTAGAAGAGACCTTCCCTTTTCAGGGAGGCAGAACAGTCTAACATCAGCAAGATCATCTCAAAGAAAGTTTCCAAAACCTTGGAGAAAACTTGGCTGTGTCTAGACCACTGACAGGGGCCCAGGGGCTGGGCCTATGTGGGTTCCAAGACTGTCACTCCTGTCTCAGGGGGGCTCTCCTAGACCGACCCCATCCCGTCCAAGCAGCTACCCACAGTCAAGGCCTTAACAAGTCGAAATGACAAGAGAAGTACTATGCAAAAGAGGGAAAAAGAACATTGTAAAATGAAGTGTTACCTTACCAAATTGCAGAAGACTAAGTTGTTCAAGACAGCAGCAGCCAGGTATAGTCTTTGGGGATTGTACCAGGGCTCTATCTGTGCCTACAATCTGCAGAGGCCCTAAGCCAGCCACTGCCAATTACGCATTTCAGAACCATCCCATAACTGATGGTTCTAACATACATCCACTGACCAGGAGAGTGATTTTCTTTCTTTTGAATGATGCTGTTGAAAACTACACTCTCTCCAAAGATAGGGAACAGCAGAATCTATCAAAACATGTTCCAGGAGACATCATTTCCTTGGAATGCTACAAGGATACTCCTAGTAGACTCAGGGAAACTTGATACTGGATATACCACGTGTGTGTGTGTGTGTGTGTGTGTTCATCACTCAGTTGTGTCCAACTCTTTGTGACCCCTTGGACTATAGCCCACCAGGCCCCTCTGTCCGGGGGATCCCCCAGGCAAGAATATTGGAGTAGGTTGCCATTCCTTTCAAGGGATCTTCCCAACTTAGAGATTGAACCCAGGTCTCCTGCATTGCAGGCGGATTCTTTGCCAACTGAGCCACCAGAGAACACCTAGAATGTAAGAATACCATTGAGCTCCTAGTGACTGTGCTCTTTCTGAGTACTTACAAAGACAGGGGTTCACTCAGCTGTTGAATAAGCACTAAGTGTTAAAAAAGGAAGTGGGTTTGGATAAAAGCACCATCTCTCTAGTTAGGGTTTCATTCATATTTCAGCTCTGCCTGTCAGTAGCTCTGTGACCTTGTAAATGTATTTAATCTCAGACTCTCACTTTGCTACTCTATGAAATGTGTATAAGAAAGCCTACCTATTAGGCCATGATGAGAATTAGAGAAAATTTATATAAAATACACATTTTACCTTCTGCTACATAAGGTTCAGTAAATGATACCTTCAATAGTAATTCCTTCTCCTTTTCCTTCCTTCCTCCTTATTTGTGATTCTCCTCTTCTTTTTCCCCCTCCTCTTCTTCCTCCTTCTTTTCTTCCTTCTTCTCTTCCTCCTCTTTTACCTTCCCCTCCACTTCCTCCTTCTTCTCCTTATGAACAACCAAATGTGACCTGAAATGTCTTTCACTTACCCCAGTTCTGCCTTCTAAGACCCCACAATAACAGCAACAGTCATGGGAAAGATGGCTGGCCAAACCTAGGTTTAAATTCTGGCAATTATGCCTGCTTGCTAATTGTCTTAAAGGATAAAGGTAAGCAAATATATTCTCTTCTTTAAAAAACAAACCAACAACAACAAAAAAATGGAAAACATTCCAATTTTGTAGTCAAACAGAACTCAAACAAGCCTTGTTATAATTGGCAAAATAGCTCATATCTGGTTGAGAGGTAATTTAACAAATTTATTCAGTTCAGGACATATATAAAAAAAATTTTTAAGCAATTAGAAAACCACTCAAATAGTTACAGCTGACCCTTGGAAACAATGTGAGGATCAATCTGCTTATAAGTTATAGCTGATTCATATTCCTTGTTCTTAGCATTCATGGATTCAACCATGGACCATGTATAATAATACTATAGTATTTACCAGTGAAAAATACCCACATGTCAGTGAACCTGTGCAGTTGGCTCACAAACCTAGTTGCTAAAAGTTGACTGCACTGGTATCACCTCTTGATTTGTATATTCTAATTTCAGTGCTAGAGTGTCACTGATAGATTTCTCCCATTTGTGAAAAAGCAAGTCATCTGGGCTTAGGAATCACAGTGACACCAGTTTTGAGTCTCTAGAATGTGGCAAATAATATGTTTTTAGCAGGTGACGAAAGGACATTACTTCAGTGGAAATCTTTCTGGGTGTTGAAGGTCCAGCTCATATGATTCTTCTCTCTCTAACACACCTTCATTAATTCCTTCCACAGGAATGGGCCAAAGTAACCTGACCCCCCAAGCCAGTGCTGCTTAGAGTGGGGACAAACTCTCTACCCAAACTGACTTGGACAGAGCCCCCTCATCTGATCATTTTGATTTGGGACCCAGATGAGAGCTGATCCCCTGGAAGAGAATTAACAGTGACATCCATCTGTGAACTGCAGGCTGCCACATCCCCCATCATGTTCCAAGTGACTCAAAAAGCATCTGAAGAAATGATAAGTAGGGTTCACAGGTACTGTTCATTTTCTTAAAAACATAGCTATACCTCTATCAAACATCTAGCTATCTGTGCCTGTGCATTCATACACATATGTATTTGTACATGTGTATATACACGCAAATGTGCATTTATGTGTATGTGGTGTTGGCAAAGACTCTTGAGAGTCCCTTGGACTGCAAGGAGATCCAACCAGTCCATTCTAAAGGAGATCAGCCCTGGGTGCTCTTTGGAAGGAATGATGCTAAAGCTGAAACTCTAGTACTTTGGCCACCTCATGAGAAGAGTTGACTCATTGGAAAAGACTGATGCTGGGAGGGATTGGGGGCAGGAGGAAAAGAGGACGACAGAGGATGAGACAGCTGGATGATGTCACTGACTCGATGGATGTGAGTTGAAATGAACTCCGGGAGATGGTGATGGACAGAGAGGCCTGGAGTGCTCCGATTCATGGGGTCGCAGAGAGTCAGACACAACTGAGCAACTGAACTGAACTGAATTATCCACATTAGCTAAGGATAGGCTAAACCTGCAGTTGCCAAACAATGACCTATAGCCCAAATCTGACCCCTGCCTCTTTTTGTATTTAAAACTTTATTGGAACGCAACCATGACAGGCAATGACTAGTCATTCATGTATTGTCAATGATAGCTTTCAAGGCACAATGGAAGTGTGACAGAAAACATATGGACCACAAAGCCTGAAATATTTATCATATAGACTTTATCTACTCCTGGCTTAAACAGTCTCCATTATCACAAATATCTTCTGAATATCCACATGTGCCCAACAGCCTGTCAGGTGCTATAAAGATAACACACATAATGTCACATATGCTCCTTGTGTTTAAGATCTGTATTCATAAGATGCCCAATCAATTTCCTTCAAGAATGGGGAGTGTAGATGATACTAAACTGTATTTCTTTCCTTTTATCCCCTACTTTTCTGAACATCTAACACTTGCATATTTTCATAGAATACACAGCTCTCGTGTTGCTGGATTAATGTAATTCATTGTGGAGTTTGTGGACACTTCAGTATTTTCTCTAGTGAGTTTCTTAACTATGTGCAATTCTTAACTGAGAGAATGTGTATAATGAATCAGTGTATGGCACCTGGCTGCAGACTTCTGTTGAAATCCCACCTTCCCAGCCTGAGAATTTTCCTTAACCTGACTATGCCTCAGTGTCTTCAACTACAAAAAATGGGGTAATAACAGAATTGCTGTGATAATTATGTGAGTTAATGCATGTAAAAGCCTCTAGAATTGTTCCTGACACACAAAACATATTGAATGATGATTAGTTATTATTGCATTAGGAGAACTATGCTATCAAATATCAACATAAATAATTTGGAAAACACAAATTTTGGTTCTGTTCCAATGGCAAGATAACCTCTTCCCAAAGGATAATTTTATAAAGGAGATTTTAATAGGGTCTTGCTTTATCTGAGAAATTGTGAGCCCATGTTCTTTTCCAGCTATATCCTTGGGTAACTGGGGTGCCCACCAGCAGAAGTAACAATTGAACACTGATTGAGCAACTGCTTGCATCCCCAGGCTGCTCCCACAAGCCACCAAGTCACAACTCTGCTACTTCCCAGGCCAGTTTGCCCTCCTGACAGCTACACCAACTGAGGCCATCAGGAACCCACAAACACAAGTCTCGTTATAAGGCTTGGCCACATCAGCAGGAGAAATAAAGGTTTCCCAAGTAGGCATGAATTCCAGATCCTACAAACTCAGTAAAATTCCTCTTATCTAAATAGCATCTATCCTCTGGTCCTCATATCATCCTTTACATAACACACAACCAACATCATCTGTACCTCCCAGTTCATCACAAACTTGCTTCAAACCACCTTCCACTGACCCAATCTGCCTTCTGTTCCTGCTGTTCCATTTACCCTTCCACTTCTCTACCAAATAGAGTCCTTGTCATATCCAGGACTCCAATGACCTCTTTCTCACCAAAGTATGTTTCAAGGGCCTCATGGTAGAGTATCACCCTGTGGTTTTGATCCCTTAGGGCTCCTTCCGCCTTGAGATAGATACTCCTTTCCTGGCTCCACAACTCCCCTGGTTTCTGCTCACCTTACTGGATGCTTTCTGAGTCTCCTTTCCTGGCTTCTTCTCCACCTGAAAATTTGGAGAGTTGTCCTGGGACCTGTGATCTATATGTACTCCTTTCCTTGGTGACCTCACTTTGTTCTGTGGCTATATTATTGTCTCATGTACTTACATATAACGCTTCCTTTTCCAATGATGTCCAGCTCAAATAAATCACCTTACTTCAGGGTCAGAGACATCTTAAACATATTGTATTCATCATGACATACTTTATCCAGGCCTGCTGCCCACATACACAAGCCTGTTTCTCCCCTAGTAAATGCAGTCATCTACCTGAGTCACACACTCCTTCCTGCCACACACTCTACAGTTTCTTTCACAACCACACACACAATTAAAGTTTACCACTGGTTTCTTCTGTGTTCCTCATGCACACGCATCCAACCCATTAAAATTCCTGTCTGTTTCTCTTTTCAAGGCACATCGCTTCATCCAGCAACCTTCTTTTCTTCTTCAATCCTAATAGCGCAATCATCACCACTTCTTTCTGGGGCTACGTTTATGGCCCCACTGACCCCACTCATTTCCCATACAATTCATTCTCCAAAGAGCACCCAAAAGAGTTTCTCAATAAAAATCAGATCATATCACTCTGTTTAAAATCCATTAATATTTCCTCTTGCCCTTGCAGGAAAAGTCAATCCATCTATGATGACCCCATGTGAATTGGCTCCCTTCGACTTTCCAGCCCTATTGCCCTGACCATGATTTTAACTTCTCTCAGAATGTCATTTTCATTGTTCAGGTGTCATCTCAATTCAAATATCTTCTTCTCAGACAAATCTTCCCTGAAGATATCATCTAGGTAAGTCCTCTCTTCTATCTGGCATTTTTATGTATCTATTGTCCTGTTTTATAAATTCCCTTTCTTTTCTTTCTTGTCCTTGATTCTTGCCCTCTTCACATTGATTTGGCTGTTCTCCCTCCTCTTTTCTTTCATTTTTCCAGCTTATTAGTTATACACTATCATTTCATATGCTTCCCAAAAACTTTAAATACACGTAAGCTTACCCTGCTGCTGCTGCTGCTACTGTTGCTAAGTCGCTTCAGTCTTGTCCGACTCTGTGGACGCCATAGACAGCAGCCCACCAAGTTCCCCAGTCCCTGGGATTCTCCAGGCAAGAACACTGGAGTGGGTTGCCATTTCCTTCTCCAATGCATGAAAGTGAAAAGTGAAAGTGAAAGTGAAGTCGTGTCTGACTCTTAGCCTAAGAGAAGGCAAAGGCAAGCCACTCCAGTACTCTTGCCTAGAAAATCCCACCGATGGGGTTGCTATGCGACTGAGCAACTTCACTCACTTTTCACTTTCACGCATTGGGGAAGGAAATGGCAACCCACTCCAGTGTTCTTGCCTGGAGAATCCCAGGGACGGGGATGTCTAATGGGCTGCCATCTATGGGGTCGCACAGAGTCGAACACGACTGAAGTGAATTAGCAGCAGCAGCAGCAAACTTACCCTAACAGAAGGTAAAGAATCTGCCTGCAATGCAGGAGACACAGATTCAGTCCCTGGGTTGGGAGGATACCCTGGAGGAGGAAATTGCAACCCATTCCATATTCTGTTCTGACATTTTGAAGGTATTGTTATATTGTACATGAGTTTCCATTATTTCATTACTGTCTATCTAATCATGTTCCTTTGAAGGTACCATGTCTTTTTTCTGCCTGATTTTAGGACTTCTTTCTCTTTTGGAGTTCTGCTGCTGTTTTACTACTGTATATGCTAATTCAGGTTCATTGAGTTTTCTAAAATAGGTTGATAGAGTCTTTCATAAATTCTAGAAAATTCTACTCATTATCATTTCTGTGCTATTCTCTATTCTTTCTGTTTTCTCCTCCCAAGACTCTGATTAATATATTTGAAACCTCTTATTCACATCCCTTGAGCTTTCACATTTTCCATTACTTTGTCCTCTGAATTTCATTCCAGGGCATATATTTAAATATATGTTCCTATTAACAATTTTATCTATGGCATTACATAATCTTATGTTTAACACATTCTTGAGACACTGTTATTTTTAACAAGCTTTTCTTTTTTTAATTTTGGAATAAGTTTACATTTGTAGAAAAAACACAAAGATAGTGCAGAATCCCCATATACTCCTCACTCAGTTCTCTCATTGTTAGCATCTTATATTACCATGGTACATTTATCAACATTTAAAAACTGCCAACAATACAATATTAAATACTAAACTACAGACATTATTTGGATTTCACCAGTTTTTTCTATGGACATCTTCTTTCTGCTCCAGGATCCAGTCTAGGATATGACATTGTATCTACTTGTTATGTTTCCTTATTCTCTTCTAAAAGTTTCTCAGCTTTTCCTAATTTTAATATTTTACAGTCTTGAGTCATTCTATGCAAGTAAACTGTAGAATGTCCTCCAGCTTCATTTTGTCTGATGTTTCATTTTGGGTTTTGTTTATTTGTTTGTTTTAATGACTAAACTGAATTTATAGGTGAAGTGCATGCCCTTCTTATCACATCCTACCCTATCTAGCTTACATCCACAAGTCATCTCTGTCTGGATATGTTCATCTTCATCACTTGTCTAAGGTGCTAGCTGCCACGTTATGTTTGATCCTGCAGTGTTTGGTTTCTGCTGATCTTCATGTATGGTGGCCAGTTTCCTCTTATGTATAAGAAAGTTTACAGTTATGTGCTTAAGTTCCTTAGAACTTTACTTTTGAGAACTCCTTGAGACTGATGTTTAAAATGATTGCTGCCAGAGTCCAGCTCCAGCAGCCAGGGATTCAACCTGAAGAGATGGACGGTGTCAGCAATGATGTAGCTTCTGACTCAAAGTACGGGACTACATGTCTATTTCAAGCTTCAGGTTCTCTTTTATACTTTGACAAAAGCATTAGGTCAGAGGTTTTTAGTTTCCCCCACCCATATTTACTGTACTTAACTTGTGATTACATTGTAACTCATGCTACATTCCTCAGTTTACTTCTTATCTTTCTAAATCCTGTGTGCCCATAGCATCTTAAGATCATTATCTCCTAAAAAGGCTTCTCAGTTCAGTTCAGTCGCTCAGATGTGTCCGACTCTTTGTGACCCCATGAATTGCAGCACGCCAGGCCTCCCTGTCCATCACCATTTCCTGGAGTTCACTCAGACTCGCGTCCATCGAATCAGTGATGCCATCCAGCCACCTCATCTTCTGGCGTCCCCTTCTCCTCCTGCCCCCAATTCCTCCTAGCATCAGAGTCTTTTCCAATGAGTCAACTCTTTGCATGAGGTGGCCAAAGTACTGAAATTTCAGCTTTAGGATCATTCCTTCCAAAGAAATCCCAGGGCTGATCTCCTTCAGAATGGACTGGTTGGATCTCCTTGCAGTCCAAGGGACTGTCAAGAGTCTTCTCCAACACCACAGTTCAAAAGCATCAATTCTTTGGCGCTCAGCCTTCTTCACAGTCCAACTCTCACATCCATACATGACCACTGGAAAAACTATAGCCTTGATTAGACGGACCTTAGTCAACAAAGTAATCTCTCTGCTTTTGAAATGTGGTCCACTGGAGAAGGGAATGGCAAACCACTTCAGTATTCTTGCCTTGAGAACCCCATGAACAGTATGAAAAGGCAAAAAGACTTCTAGCTATTCTTAATCCTAAAACTAAAACTCAGCAAACTTCTTTTGCCATAAACATTTCCTTCACAAACAGGTCTCAGATAATAATCCTTTCCCTGGCTTCAAGCTGCGGCCTACGTTCTCATCCTGGGACATTGTTTGTAAAGATCCTTGCACAAATGTCAATGGTTTTTTTATAGATTATTTTCTGGGCACAACTGTAGAAGTCTTTGTGCTTTCTGATGCTTCTCTCAAGCACCTTAACATTCTTTCCAGCCAATTCAACCAAAGAAAGGAAAGAACAAGTCAGAATCACAAGGCCTAACTCCTTCATCCTGGGACCGTGCCTGTGAGATGAGGAGAGGGGGTTGGGACCATGCCTCCATTTTGTTAATAATGCCTAATGTGACTCCGGACAGATTGCTACAAAGATAATTCTAGTTTGATTTTGAAAATATCTGTGGATACTACCAACTTTGTCCTTTTTAAATGTTAAATTTTATATTTCATTTTAATGAAATATCATCCCATCATCTCTGGCCCTAAGAAATCATTAATCTACTTTCTAACTGTGTATGTTTGTCTATTCTGGATATTTTATGTAAATGAAAACACACATGATATATTTTATTACTGGCAGCTTTCACTTAGCACAATGTTTTCAAGTTTCATCTATGTTGTACCATGTGTCAGTACTTTGTTTCTTTTTTTTAATTAATTAATTTCTTTTAATTGGAGGCAATTACTTACAATATTGTAGTGGTTTTTGCCATACATTGACATGAATCCACTTTGGGTGTACATGTGTTCCCCATCCTGAACCCTCTCCCACCTCCCTCCCCATCCCATCCCTCAGGGTTACCACAGAGCACCAGGCCTGAGCACCTGTGATTGGTAACTAATATTCCAATGTCAGGATAGACCACATTTTATCCATTCATCAAGTCATGGACATTGGGAATACTTCCATTTTTTGGCTATTATGAGTGTTACTATGGACATTTATGTGCAGTCTGTGCGTGTGTACATAGTTTTTCATTTGTGAGGTATATATATCTATAATATCTAATGTATCTAAGAGTCATATTGCTGGACTATATGGCAACTCTGTGTTTAATCATTTGAGGAACTACAAGGCTGTTTCCAAAGCAGCTGAACTATTTTACACACCCAGCAGCTGTGTATGAGAGTTTCAGTTTCTCCACATATTTGCCAGTTCAGTTCAATTCAGTTCAGTTCAGTAGCTCAGTCATGTCTGACTCTTTGCGACCCCATGAATCACAGCACACCAGGCCTCACTCTCCATCACCAACTCCCAGAGTTCTCTCAGACTCATGCCCATGGAGTCAGTGATGCCATCCAGCCATCTCATCCTCTGTCATCCCCTTCTCCTCCTGCCCCCAATCCCTCCCAGCATCAGAGACTTTTCCAATGAGTCAACTCTTTGCATGAGGTGGCCAAAGTACTGGAGCTTCAGCTTTAGCATCATTCCTTCCAAAGAAATCCCAGGGCTGATCTCCTTCAGAATGGACTGGTTGGATCTCCTTGCAGTCCAAGGGACTCTCAAGAGTCTTCTCCAACACCACAGTTCAAAAGCATCAATTCTTTGGCACTCAGCCTTCTTCACAGTCCAACTCTCACATCCATACATGACCACTGGAAAAACCATAGCCTTGACTAGACGGACCTTAGTCAGCAAATAATGTCTCTCCTTTTGAATATGCTATCTAGGTTGGCCATAAATTTTCTTCCAAGGAGTAAGCATCTTTTAATTTCATGGCTGCAGTCACCATCGGCCGTGATTTTGGAGCTCAAAAAAATAAAGTCTGACACCGTTTCCACTGTTTCCCCATCTATTTCTCATGGAGTGAGGGGACCAGATGCCATGATCCTTGTTTTCTGAATGTTGAGCTTTAAGCCAACTTTTTCACTTTCCTCTTTCACTTTCATCAAGAGGCTTTTTAGTTCCTCTTCACTTTCTGCCATAAGGGTGGTGTCATCTGCATATCTGAGGTTATTNCCATCTATTTCTCATGGAGTGAGGGGACCAGATGCCATGATCCTTGTTTTCTGAATGTTGAGCTTTAAGCCAACTTTTTCACTTTCCTCTTTCACTTTCATCAAGAGGCTTTTTAGTTCCTCTTCACTTTCTGCCAAAAGTGTGATGTCATCTGCATATCTGAGATTATTGATATTTCTCCTGGCAATCTTGATTCCAGCTTGTGTTTCTTCCAGTCCAGCGTTTCTCATGATGTACTCTGCATAGAAGTTAAATAAGCAGAGTGACAATATACAGCCTTGAGCATCCTAGTGGGTTTAAAGTGGTATTTCATCAAGCGTTGACTTGTATTCCCCTAATGGCAAATGATTGTCAAGCATCTTTGCACATAGTTATTGGAAATTTATCTTCTTTGCAGAACTGTCCAGATTATTTGCCCCTTTTAAAAAACTGGGTTTTTGTCTTCTTACTGTTGAATAGTTGTTTATATACTCATGTAAAAGTCTCATGAGATGTAAAATTTGAAAATATTTTCTACTACTCTGTGACTTGTCTTTTCTCTTTCTTGACATTGTCCTCTTGAGCACACAAAGTATTTATTTTGACAGTGTCCAGCTTACTTATTTCTTTGCTATTGTTACTTGCATTTTTGTTGTTTTTTCTAAGAAACCATTGCCTGGTCCACTGTTGTGAAGATCTACACCTAAGTTTTCTTTTGAGTTTTGTACTTAATAATGAATGTACATTTAAGTCTATAATGCATTTTGAGTTGATTTTTATATATAGTGTGGTGTAGAAGTCTTACTTTATTCTTTTCCATGAAAATTATATTCTTTTTGTTTAACCTGTTTGGATATTACTGAGGTGCTTGAATTTAAAAGTATATGTTTTTTGCCAAATTTGGGAAGATTTGAGTTGTTATATCATTATTTTTTTTAACACTACCCTCTTACTCATCTCTCTTATAAATTCCAATGACACAAATGTTTGACATTTTCATTTTAATGATCCTTGAGGCTCTGTTCATTTTATTTTCAATTTGTTCACTTACTGTTCTTCAGATTAAATCATTTCTATCCTTCTATCAATTGAGTCACTCAGTTGTGTCCGACTCTGTGACCTCCTGAATCACAGCACACCAGGCTGCCCTGTCCATCACCAGCTCCCAGAGTTCACTCAGACTCACATCCATCGAGTCAGTGATGCCATCCAGCC